>OX418221.1:51936895-52088460 GCA_948455865.1 Conomelus anceps
AGGTTTCGTCAGTTCAAAGTGGGAGAATTGTTGGGACTGTAATTTAAAAAAAAAATTAAATCAAATTTTTTATTAAATTGTAATTTGAGACAAAATTGAAACTATAAAATCCTATAATACTTCCATCAAGCTATGCTTAATTAGCAGGAACTTTAGTTGGCATCTTATACTTTCTATTCATCAGTATTCTCTACATATCAATCATGAATCATAAAATACACCATTACAGATAAAAATGAAGGCCATAACTAACATTCATGAAGTAATTCTCATAGAATTGGAAACTAGTTTATTTGTACATTTCTATCGAATGAATTATTGTAAATAAAAGAAAATATTAATAGAGTTTTTCCAATACATTATGTACATAACTGTTATTATATGGCAAATGAGATGTAGGCTATTTCAATTGTGATCCTGTAAATAATATCATTAATAATAAACTATAGATATGATGTCATGTGATATCAATCATGAAAATTCGAAAGTTTTTTATAGCTATCTGCTTGACAATTTCTATTTAGTTGCAGTAAATTCAACTCACAACTAAACAACCTAGTTTACATGAAATTATATTTTTAATTATTGTAACATTTTCATTTCTCCCATGTTTTCTGTGTCTTTCTGATCAAGTTTTGTGCAATTTTCTGATGTAATCTCACATAATACTACACTGCCACGTATTTTTAGAAACATATCACACAATTTGACATTTTTCGCCCAATATTTTTCAAGCTTGATCGCGTTCCATCTTTTTATTTAGTTGTCCAATCAAATTGGATCTGATACCGAATTTTCTTTCCTCAACTGAAATCTAGTTTTCATATTTGAAAAATAATCTTTGACATTTTCATTAATATTTGAAGTATTTTTACCTATTTAACAGTCCTCAAAATTGGTTAATTCTCTGGTAGAAATTTATATTCAATATCTCTTCACCGTTTGTGTGTTTCGGGTATGGGTAGGAGATGTAGTACTATTAATATTATTAGTAATAATAGCTTGCTCTCAAAAAATTTAATTCTTGAGTGTTTATTTCAGCAAGTAATTGATAACTTTTATCTTAGTTGCTTTTTTATACTGTAGCCAGGGCACAAGACATGCTTATATTTAAAGCTTAAACTTAATCATGCGAATCCAAGATTAAGTGGATTGTGTTTACTTTAGTAGTAAACCAAACATTGTGTTTACTTTTTTCCTCAGACATTCAATAATCTATAATACAATAATATGGTGACACACAGCCGTCTGACACATTTCAAATTTAAGGCCACATTTAT
Source organism: Conomelus anceps (assembly GCA_948455865.1). Taxonomy (NCBI): domain Eukaryota; kingdom Metazoa; phylum Arthropoda; class Insecta; order Hemiptera; family Delphacidae; genus Conomelus; species Conomelus anceps. The sequence continues at coordinate 51,938,176 of OX418221.1, forward strand.
AAAATATTTTTAAGGCTTTATTAAGTGTGACTTCAAACGTACTCACCCAGAAGGCTTTTCAAGTAACCCTTGAGTTGAGGAAGCCTCAAGGTTAGTTCATGAATATGTGCAAGGTCTGTATTTATGAACTTACCTTGAGCCTTCCTTGATTCAAGGGTGACTTGAATAGCATTTACTGGAAACGTTTTTAAGTTCCCTTGAAGTCTCAAGGTAGGTTTATGAATATGGACAAGGCCCAAAGACTTGCCTTGAGGCTTTCTCAAGTTTTACTTGAAAATTATTTACCCAGAAGACTTTTCAAGATTCCCTTGAGATAGAGAATCTTTGAGGTATGTTCATAAATATCTAAATAGCTCGGCAACAAAATTGTTGGCAGAAAGAGGAATGGTCGAGTTACTACTAAAAGTAGTTTTACTTGATTATTATCGAGAATTTTTGGCTGGTTGGCAGAATTTTTGTCATGCCTGAACATACAGTAGAAACAATTAGTCTGGGCGCGTGGCTCTGGTTTCACTACTAGCCGTCCTGTAAAAGTTGACTAGTTGACCTTGAAGACATTGCAGCGTCGCACGGGCCACATGTTTTTAGAAATGAGCGATAAACACTCCCCTCGCCATGACTGACTACCAAACGGCCGTGCGCCCAGACTAATTGTTTCTACTGTACAAAGGTTTTAAACAAATCGTCTTATGTTAACTTTTTTCTTTAAATTCAATATTTCAATTTTCGTCAATATAATTCACTAATAGTTGAAATGTATCAGTCGGCGGTGCGTCACTCTATAGTTTTTAATAATTTCATTAATTTTTTCGTTTTACAATAATCATTTTGAATTATCACTATGGTACAATTATTCGTGATGAAGAAATAGTACAATCTACAAGACTCAAAATCACTTTAATTATTCATGATGGACAAACTTACATGCACCTCTGTGAATCTTGTATTGATAAATACGGTACAGTACTGCAGTTCAAAACTTTAGAGTTTGGGCAAAACTAATTTAACGATAACGCTAATGCTAACCTGAACACACTATGCATCTGCCTGCTTTATAGCATCTTCTTGTTGGAGCAGATGCTAATGCTATCCTTAACACTATATATATATATATGCATCTGCCTGCTCTATAGCATCTTGGTTTTTTCGAGCAGGCAGTAGAATAGAGTGTTCATGTTAGCATTAGCGTGTTATCGTTAGCTTACTTATGCCAAAACTCTCTAGTTTGTAGGCCTAGATGTTTCCTCTTGTTAGATGAATTACTTTTCAAATTAATAAAGAAATAGTTGGTTTTTTCATTGGTTACTGAATGTTGAATTATTGTGATTCTCTCCTATTTGATTACTTCTATAGTTTGTGTGTCGTTGCTTCAACATGCAATGAACCTGGGCCTAGGGCTACCAGCTGGCTGCGAGTACATTTTTATTATTAGCAGAGGTGAACGTTTTGTCAGCTCAGAAAAACTTCATTTAATATTATAGTAGCCTATCGTTATTCGCTGATGCGGCCCAATGTCGATTTATCGATGCAAAAGCTTACTTTTATCCGCATAGCTTTTGAGAAAATTGATTTAGGAAAGACAATGTAAATGAATCAATAAGTATAAAGCAATAAGATTACTATTCGGAAAATTTTTTATGGATGTAAAGTATTGTGTTATTTTGTTGAGTACCTACCAGTAGATATTTATTATGGATACACTCAGTCGATTAATGAATTATTATTGTATATAAACGTATTAAATAAATTTAAATTCAAAAGTGGTGTATTAAAAGCAAGTTGTAACACGTAATACTGAATAAAAAATTAGTTAATGCTGTAAATATAAAAACATTCAAACAAGCTTTAGCGTTTTTTTAATATGAAAACAAATTGTAGTTTATATACTTAAATATATTATAAATAAAACGTTATGCATATACTTATTACTATGTACATGTATTTCCATCGATAAACTATCAATTAAGTAAATTAATTATTAATAAATAATTAACGATAGCGGGCAGAAGGAGATTTACAAAATGTTACATATAATATAAAATATTTTTGCTTAGATTTCAAATATGTGTAAAAGTCTTGGATTGGATTGTAATATAATAAAGATAATAATTATTCATAATTTATGACTAATTTTTAGTCGATAAACGTTTCTTAGGTGACCTATTGTATTGAGGATGTGATGAGAATTATATTTTGCGTGTAAAACCTACGTGGCAACCAATTGAGAAAATATCCTACTAATATTTGAGGGAATAAAATTTTGGAAATGCTTTCAATGCTGTTAGTATTTCTGTTTTTTTCTGTTCTTCACTTTCATGTTATTACAACTTACTACTAAAAAATATTAATTTATCGCAAATGTTAGTATGATGCTCTGGAAACAGTGCTATTTGCTGCAAAACTAGAATTTCATTTTATTTTCCATTAATCTCAATATCAAACTCTAGTATAGGGAGAACTACTAAACCTTCTACTTTGACTGTCAATCCAGACAAGAGTTGAAATATGGACTCAAGAACCTGTAACCTTCTTTATGTGGAATCCGAACAACCTGTTCAAAAAAATAAAGTTTTCCTTCTTACGCTGACTTGATAATTAATACAAATATTTTAAAACATTTTCAAAAATATTAGTTTTCCTTAAACTGACTTCGGTTATTACAATATTTTTGTGTCATTTTTGTCTATAATGGTTGCCACCTTCACTTTTACACAGTCATTTTGCTAGCTTAGAATTAAAGAAAATAATAAGAATGATGAAGAAGCGCGATGAATCTTAAAACAATGAGAACTTTGTTATCTGAGTAGGGGTTTAACAAGATTATTGAATGTTATCGAAATTACCTAATTATTTTAATATTTTTATTTATTAATTTTGTACAGTACGGTTCATAGTTGGTAGTCATTGTTGAACTCTTTTTTTGAACCAACGTAGACGCTCCAAACACATTCCTGATTATTGAAGTTTACAGTAGCTGATAATTTTATTAATAGTGGTATGTTGATTAATTTATAAATCATAGTTAAGAAACGAACATTAATAATTTTTTTATTAGTTTGTTGATAGAAAATAGCTCAGTCCTGAGCTCTACTGAAATATTTCTGACAATTATTATTGTAAGCTATTAAAAGAAAAGCAATGAATGTAATTTACCAGGAATTTTCATGTTTTTAAATTTCTGTTTATTCAGAGGGATATCCATGCTAAAACCTATCAATTTTGAAATGTAAGTACAAACATTTTACGTTATACTTTGATTTTCTCATTATGATTTCATTCAACATTTGAATAGTTACACTATAGTCATGTACTAAATCAAAAAGAGAAAAATAAGGAATTGGTATGTAAAAGATTTAAATACTGTTTGTTTACTACTAAGTTAAAATCTGGAGTACTTTTTTATGTGTTCAATAGAGTGTAAATTTCACGCTATAGTGGTTATAACTTTTTTTTCAAAATTCTGCAGCTTGCTTCTGTCTACGGTTTTTAATAAAGGGGTTGTCTTGACACAGCAATTGCATTTATAAGCCGTTGAGCTGTCGATGTTTATAAGGTAGTGTATTTTTTAGTGTGTTTCTAGTTGACAAACTTTTTATATGCTCAAAATTATTTTTTCATTTCATGTAAATTATCAATACTTCACTGATATTCACTTATTAAAGCGATGAAAGTATTTAAACAATTTTCTTCATCCAGAATCTGCGTGTTGTATCAAGAGTTATCGATTTAAATAGACAATTGTTTCGATTTGGTGGTGAGTTACAATTTCATTCATATTTTTTCTGTATCATATTTATATTTATAGTTTCACGAAATTCGGATTTACCAGCTACTGGATAATACAGTATGACCATTAATGGAGAATGAGAGTGAATGAGAATGATTCAAAGGAGATCTACTTCTATAATTTTGATGAAAAATGGTCATTTCAGTAGGCATTCAAATTTTTTTTGAGGATGAAGCCCACTTAGGTCTGAGACCTGTGCGTGGGTAATGAGTTGGATGATGGTGATTGATGATCTGGACCTACAGTTTTAGGTGGTTTCCGAACCACTGGGAAGTAATTTTACAGCAGAGAAGTGTCATTTTGCTGGCCAATCTAATCGGTCATCCTTACAAAGAGTGCCCAGGAGAAATCAGCTTATCTCTATGTGATTGAACAGATACCTGCTACGGTTCACGGTTATCACTTCCCAAACTTTAGTAACTTTACTTTCAAATAACATGCTTTTCTTATCGACCAACGTTTTTTATCCTTCTGTAGATGTAGTTTTATTATATAATCTTTAGCAAGTTTTTGATTGTTCTCTAGGTGTAGTTTGATTACGCTTTAGCAATCAAGATTAAAAGACACATCTTGGGGTGCTTTTACAGAGAACAGTGAAACTTTGATGCAAGAGTCAAGAGAGTTATACTAGAGCCAAGCGTGATATACTATCATGCCAATTTTATGTAGGACCCATTTTTCGGATGGCTCCGTTCCTCAATTGTCATTCTTAATAAATTGTATCTCGGTGACTTGAAATGTTCTAGTTTGAGATGGGATAAGACCATGGAGGTACAAGAAAGTGTCCTCCATGGATAAGATATTGTAATGAAAGTGTCCGACATTTTTATCACACGGCACGTAAATAGGATCGCAATCTTGGTGATGAGCAACAGGATAACTTTTTGTCGAATGCACTAATTTACGGTCAAATTCCGTTTAATTAAGGATTTTTACCTAATAAGTCATGAATAATAATGGCTGCTAACTGTCAGTAAAAATTTGTTTATTTGAATTAGAGCACTATTCTTTGTCATGCACCATTTGTAAATAGTGCATGAATCAAACAAACACTATTTGTTTGTTTTTGTGATGTTTTCCATGACGAAATACTTGATGAATAACATTAAATCTGACAATGTATTACTATTTAATATATGATCTTCACTCACTTATATGAAGTGAAATGCATCCCTCCAGTATATCCACTATAAAAGAGTGAAGTATACAGTGTCAGTTTTGATATTAGATTGTTAGTTTCGTTGAACACTTTACTTCTCAAAGCTGGGGAGTAATTGTAGCTGAAATAATTTGATAGATATTTTCAATCCATTTATTTAAATTAGAAATAATGGTATAACTTGAACAAATAGTTATAAAATCCTTCTCATTTTCTTTTTTCAATTATTCTTCCTTGACTTCCCTTTACCTCGCTGCTTCCCCTTCTTTCTCGACTTGCTCTTCTCCAGGTAGCGTCTGAAAAAGCGTTGGATTTTGCGAGCCGCTATTTTACACTGTATCTGATAGATCTTTTCATTCCAGACGTCACGTTCGTATTTTTCCTTTTCCTTCATCAACTGCAAATATTCCTCTTCTTGTTCATCGAACTGGTCCTGAAAAGTTAGATTAATATTCAGTTAATTATTTATGATGTTGAAGATCCATCTTGTTTTCACTAGTATAAATAATAAAAAATTAAAACAATTTCAAGTGGAATTTGTGACTCACGTTATTGCGTGACGGCCGTTTCACTCTGTTATTTGTTAAAAGCATCGTCAGACGACCCACAGTACACTGGTTTAAGGCATGAGTTTGATCAAGGCATCTCGAACTCATGCCTTAAATCAGTGTGCTGTGAGTCGTCTGACGATGCTCTTAACAACAGAGTGAAACGACCGTCACGCAATAACGTGAGTCACAATTTCCACTAAAAAGTGTTTTTTATGTTTTTATTAATCATTTATCTTGACTAACAATTATTACTGTAGCCTTTTATTATTATAGATAGGCTATTTGGTACCAACAATCTACAAAAAATTCATCAATGGCCATTTTTTCTAAATAGATTCTTGACGTACCATAGAATAATATATACTAAAATAAATTGAAACGCAATTTTGGCTTATAAGTATGGAAACTTCCTATTCCTATAGTAACTATAGAAACAGCTTATTTCTATTACCAGGATAAAAATAGAGTAAAAACTATTACTTGCCACTTCTGAGAGAACTTGCCACACCTTTTTATTTTTTTAGAAGGCCGTATTTATGCTTCCTCTAATAGGCCTAGGCCTACTGGTATTTGCGTAGTTTTTCCGGTCAAATTGATTGAGATCAAGAAACTAATAAGACATTACACATCTTTAAAACTTCTTAGAGGCCTTCTTTCTTTGTAGTGGAGAAGGTGATATTGTGGAAAATATCCATAATGAATAACAAGACTTAAAGTTGTCGCAACCACATTTATTGAAAACCGTGAGATACTAGTTTCGGTTGTTACACCATTATCAATCACAAGCGGTATCTCACGGTTTTCTATATAAATAAAATTAGAGTTTTGTCTGTACATTTATCAGAATTGTATATTTTTTGGTTATTTTTACGTTTTATAAGCCGAAAATAGCAGTGGCGAGGCGTCCGGTCATCGTTTGATCCGGCGATGAGTAGAGAAATTGGACTTATAATATTGAAATAATCTCAACTCTTAAATAATGAACATTTGTAGGCTTCAAAGCCCAGAAATATGTTCAAAAACGGTGAAAATTGTATCAAAAACCAATAAGAATATGACGAGTAGACGCTCAATATGTATAATGAAGCGCAAAAGCCTTGCAAATCACACCACCCTACTCCCGCGCCTGGCTCGATTCCCCCTGCCATCAGTTTTTAAACCATTCAAGTAATGCTTGTGATACATCGCAACCGGCTGCGATGAATAAGGCTTCGTGCGTTCTCGGCCACTGTCGTGAGTTTTCGGTAGCTGCCTCTTCATGCTTACTCTTCCCCAGTCCACACACAGCTTCTGAGCTTCAGTTACAGCGTTGTGGAAACAATGGGAATTTCGCCTATGCTAAATTATTCAACTTTTACAATAGGCTTATTATTGTTTTGCAATTTAATTAATTTTTTTTTAGAGTGTGATCTCTTCTTATAGTCTCCATTTATTATTCAAGATGGTTAAATTTATTTTAATAAATTAAATCGAGTGAGTGCATCATATCAGAGCCTATTATTTCGGCTGTTTTTGCGTTTTTTCCTATATTATCCATCGTCGGTCTATGGTATTGGGGAAGATATATATTATGCAAGAGGTGCAATTGGATAAAATACTTTTTAGTTCTTTGCCTTTTGTTAGGCATATTCAGAGGAGAGATTTCAGATGCTCAAAATCTTCAAATGTTACCAATTTGCCTCGAATTTTTAAACATTTTCCTGGGGAGGGCCCTTGGACCCCTTTGGGCGTTGGTGGGAGAAACCCCCTGCGATGACCGGTGAAGGATTCCACGCCTCGCCACTGGAAAATAGTCTTATCTCACTTTCTTTCTGTCTGTCACGGCCGCAAAGGCATTTTTCGCGGCCTTCTCCTCAAAAACGAGAGCACAGGCTACTCACCATGGGTACGCTTTATTTAGTTCAGGATTTGATTCCATTGCCGCGCTGGCATCGAAAAAATAGTTTAGGATTTGATTCTCAGGCAGCGCTAGTGTCGAGAATAAGTTAAGGATTTGTCCGTGAGGAGCAGGCATGCTGCAATGCGGGAATATTCAAATTGTCGCAGTCTGCATTAAGTTAAAGCTTGATTCTGCATTCAATGAAGTACAGGTATATCATTCCCAGATGGCAACCTGACATTTCAAAAACACTGAATCGTACTGATAGCAATGCTGAGTATAGTATTGAGCAGAAACACGAAGAGTTCGCAGTCCGAGCTCCTAATTTTAATAAAGCACTAAGTTTATCATTTGTTCCCAGATGAAGTAATACACTTACACAATACACAATGCTCGGTTTCTGAGGTTACAATATCTTAATCTGTGACGAGAGCATCGATCGGGATTTTAGTTATTGAACAGTATTGAAAACATTATTGACAATGTCTTTAGCTATAATAAACTTAATTAACTTTTATTTTAACAGAGTAATAAACGTTTAAAAACCAAGTATTGTGCGATTTTGGATACATTTTACGCGGCCTTCTGAAAAACGAGAGCATCGATCGGGATTAAAGTTATTTATCAGTATTGAAAACCTTTTTGACAATGTCTTTAGCTATAAAAAACTAAATTAACTTTTTTTTAACAGAATAATGAACGTTTAAAAACCAAGTATTGTGCGATTTTGGATACATTTCTTCTAAGTTTTATTACCACACTAGCAGCTACCCATCCTTCGTACGGATTATGTTTAGAAATAAGATAAAATATGTTTCTGCTTTTTTGATAGCAACGATCATGAAGTTGTTAGCAGCTTAGTAAACAACTTAGAACGTAAACAATTCAGTGACAGTTATCAGAGAGAATATTTGAGAACAGCTGATTGATATATCATGATAAATTACGTGATTTGTTCTTATGTGGTAATAATAGTGCTACCTGGCGAATTCCCAAGAGCCTAGCTTAATTTTTGTTTTGATAAATTTAAATTAGAAAATTTCGTTTTTTTTTTCAACAAAGAAATAATTGATGAAACATAAGATGAGCTTTGATTCACCAGTCATATGTTTCCTAAAAGACTGCAATGCTCCGACTACACAAGTCTGCAGACAGCGTAAATAACGCCGCGAAGGGCTCACCATTCAAATTATATTTGAGAACAGCTGATTGATATATCATGATAAATTACGTGATTTGTTCTTATGTGGTAATAAAACTTAGAAGAAATGTATCCAAAATCACACAATACTTGGTTTTTAAACGTTTATTATTCTGTTAAAAAAAAGTTAATTTAGTTTTTTATAGCTAAAGACATTGTCAAAAAGGTTTTCAATACTGATAAATAACTTTAATCCCGATCAATGCTCTCGTTTTTTCAGGAGAAGGCCATGTAAAATGTATCCAAAATCGCAAAATACTTGGTTTTTAAACGTTTATTACTCTGTTAAAAAAAAAGTTAATTTAGTTTTTTATAGCTAAAGACATTGTCGATAAAGTGTTCAATACTGTTCAATAACTAAAATCCCGATCGATGCTCTCGTTTTTGAGGAGAAGGCCATGTAAAATGCCTTTGGGGCCGTGACAGACAGACAGACAGAAAGTGAGATAAGACTATTTTTGGCTTATTTAATGTATAAAACGTAAAAATAACCAAAAAATATACAATTCTGATAAATGTACAGACAAAACTCTAATTTTATATATATAGATAAGAACAAATCACGTAATTTATCAATCAGCTGTTCTCAAATATAATCTGAATGGTGGGCCCTTCGCGGCGTTATTTATGCTGTCTGCAGACTTGTGTAGTCGGAGCATTGCAGTCTTTTAGGAAACATATGACTGGTGAATCAAAGCTCATCTTATGTTTCATCAATTATTTCTTTGTTGAAAAAAAACGAAATTTTCTAATTTAAATTTATCAAAACAAAAATTAACATTTTAGGAAGTTGCGGTTTGTGCTAGGCTCTTGGGAATTCGCCAGGTAGCACTATTATTACCACATAAGAACAAAATAATCACATAATTTATCATGATATATCTATCAGCTGTTCTCAAATATTCTCTCTGATAACTGTCACTGAATTGTTTACATTCAAAGTTGTTTACTAAGCTGCTAACAACTTCATGATCATTATTGCTATCAAAAAAGCCGAAACATATTTATTTAGTCATATTTCTAAACATAATCCATATGAAGGACGGGTAGCTGCTAGTCAATAATAAATTTGGTTATGACAACTTCAAGACTTGTTATTCATTATGGATATCTTCGCCACTACAAAGAATTTTTAAGAAACTGTTTGACTTTGAGATTGATAACAGTGTAATAACCGAAATTAGTATCTCACGGTTTTCAATAAATTAATGTGGTTGTGACAACGAGTCTTATTATTGTAGAAATTATTTAACTTCGTGAATCAACAAATAATATTTTTATTTGTCCTACTTACAACGAGACTATTTCATAGACTAACTTTCTGAGTTTGTTATTTTCTAAATATTCTGATTCAACATATGATAATTATATTGAGTTCACATATGTCACTATGTTCAGTTCAGCATATGAGCTTTTCCTACATTCGGCCATTCTGATAAAGTGGCTTGTCCTCAAGCCTGGAAACGCAAAAAACAAAATAACAAAACACAAAAGAAACAGAAATTAGGATACAAACAAAATTAAATAGATGCCCAGGGCTTCATGAATTCAGTGCTGGTCTTCTTTGGCCCCTCATGTTCTCCAACACGCTGCACCTCATATGTATCATTCTTCTTTATCCTGGTGACTTTATATGGGCCTAAAAATGCGCCTCTCAATTTCCTTCCTGGTCCAGCTTGCATCCTTTTAATGGCCACATAGTCGCCAATTTTATATTGTGATGGTCTACAACGGCGTTTATTGTAGACCCTCTTATTCTCTTCTTGAGTCTTCAGTATCTGTTCTTTTGCAGTCTTCCTCAAATCGGTTCGTTCATTTTGGAATTGTAGCAAAAATTCATCTTCTATCAACTCACGTATCTTACATAACTCAGGGTTTCGCATCTTCACTCCAAACAGCAGCTCAAAAGGTGTGGTACCAATACTTCGTTGATGTGTTGAATTCAATATAGTCTGTAGTTTATTCACATGCTGATACCATTTTGTTGGCTCATCTAATGTAAGTTTTGTTAATACTGATATGATAGTTCGATTCAAACGTTCGACTTGTCCATTTGCTCTGGGCAAACCTGTAGTAATTGTTGCATGATGTATCTTTTCAGCTTGGCAATACAAACTAAATTCTTCTGATGTAAAAGCAGGTCCTTTGTCTGATATTATGCGAAAAGGGCTGCCAAATATTTGCTTTTGGATTTCCAGCTTGGAAATTACTTCAGCTGCTGTTGTGGACCTAGTTGGGTACAACCAAACGAACTTAGTGAACCCATCTATTACAGCAAATATGTACTTATACTTTTTGCTTGTCGACTCTAATGGACCAAGGTGATCAATGTGGTAAGTCACCAGTGGTAGATCGTCTTTTGCTAGGGGATGCAGGAAACCTTCTTGTTTTCCAGCTTTCCTGTTTGCTAAGATACATGGTATGCAATGCTTAATATAATTCTGAACTTTAGCATCAAGATCTGGGATAAAATACTCTTGCTTAATTGCTTCTATTGTTCTTCTTGAAGCATAATGACCTTGTTTATGTGATTCCTCAATAATTTCATTTTCCATCTGCTTTGGTATAACTAACAAGTTCCTTCCATCGGCTGATTTATACAAAATTCCATTACTAACAAAGTAATCTTCATAGGGATGGTGATTAAGGACTTCCTTTATTAGATTTATTTCATTATCTCTTCCTTGAGATTCTTGTATCTTTAAAATGTTTTTTTTTTTATGGTTACAGTCATAACCGGATACCTGCTCAGTGCATCCACATGGCGCATCTGAGTACCTGGACGATGTATAATTTTATAATTAAAGTCTTCGAGAAATAGGGCCCATCGAGCTACTCTAGTGGCTAAATCCCGTTTGCTCATTGTTTGTTCAAAAGCTTTGCAATCAGTAACTATTACAAAGTCAAGACCCAGTAGGTACACTTTGAATTTATCTAGGGCCCTAACAATGGCTAGCACTTCCAATTCATAACTTGTGTATTTTTTTTCAGCATCATTCGTTTTTCGATTCATGCAATACACTGGGTGAAAATGATTGTCTAATGGATTTTTCTGTAAGAGGACAGCTCCATAACCATCTTGGCTAGCATCAGTGTGGAGTTCGGTCTCATATTCTGGGTTGTATATATTCAAAACTGGAGTGGAAATTAATACCTCTGAGTTTTTCAAATGCTAACTTCTCTTTAGTGGAAAACTGAAAGACTTTATCCTTTCGAAGTAGATCACTCAATGGTTTAGCTATGACTGAATAATTTTGGACAAACTTGCGAAAATATCCTGTAAGACCAAGAAAACTCTGCACATCTTTGACAGACTGAGGCTGTGGAAAATTTGCAACAGCAACAGCTCGAGTTTTATGTTCACTAGGACGAACATCACCATTTTCAATGATATGACCTAAATATTCAACTCTTCTTTTCATAAAACTGCATTTTTTCATATTCAGTTCTAAACCATATTCACTTGCTGTTTTCAACACTAACTGGAGTCGACCCAAGGCTTCTTGTGGATTTGAAGCTGGTATAATCAAGTCATCTAGGTACAGCAGGACTATGCCATCTTTTACTAGATCTCGAAATATAAAATTGATAAAACGTTGGAACACTGACAGGGAATTACACAGGCCAAAAGGTACTTTACAAAATTGATACTGTCCATTATGTACAACAAATGATGTATACTTTTTACTGTCCTCATCTACTGCTACATGAAAAAAACCATTCTTAAAATCCAGTGTACTGAATAACTTGGCATTACTGAGTCTATCTATTTGATCTTCGATTAATGGTATTGGATACCTATCCTTCACAATCATGGAATTGATTTTCCTGTAATCGATACAAACTCTGGCTGATCCATCTTTTTTCTTTGTTACAACAACTGGACTAGAATATTCTGATGAGCTTGGCTCAATAATGCCTTCTTGTAGCCACTTTTCAACTTGATCTTCAACAATCTTTTGCTGTACAAATGGAAGTCGACGTGGTCTATGAAAAATGGGACATTCTTCTTTCAATACTATAGTCATCTTTATGCCTGTTGTTTTTGACTTTTCTGGTTTATAATTCTTTACACAATTTCTTACATCTTTTTGAATGATTGGGTTCTCTATGTGATCAAGATCAAGTACCTCTACTGGTTCAAGAACATCAATTTGGTAAAGATATGGTAATTGTGTCTCCTCATTGGATTTGATTTTTTCTTCTATAACAATGTCTGATTTAATCAAATTCTTCTGGATTGCTTTAATATATCGCATTTTATAACAATTTTTACTTTCACTAGGACATCCAACCAGATTTAAACCTAATTGTCTGATAACGTTCATGCCAATAATCATATCTTCACGTAGACCTTCAGGAACATAAATTTTAGTGGGAATTATATTTGTGTTGCCTCCATTACTGGGGTAGTCGCTTCCAATCAATATTTCAGTAACAAAGTAACCAAGAGTGAAAAGTTCTTCATTGCCAATACCCAGTAGAATTGTACTGTCTGAGGCCAAAACTGGAGAACCAAGTTTTTCATAGAATTTCTTACTCATTACAGTAATTGCACTTCCAGTGTCCACAAGAGCACTTGTATTCTTTCCAAATATTTTGACATTAGAGTAAACCTTTTCATTGTTTGTGTAATGATTAACCTCAATTTCATTAACCTCTTTCTGATTGCCACTACTTTCATGCGACCTATTTCCAAAACTTGTTAATTCTCTTTTTTTTCCACAATTTATTGACTTGTGACCGACTTCGTTGCACTTAAAACATTTCAGGTTTGATTTTGGATAATTTTGTTTTCTTTCAGGGAAAGATTTAGTTTGTTTGTTGACCTCTTTGAATCTATTTGTGTTCAGTTGTTCAGCTTTATTTTGTTGATTAACATCATTCCTCAAATTGTGCCGTACTGCTTCATATTCATCCAGTTTGTTGACAAAATTGTCAATTTTTTTAAACTTTGGAAGATCATCAATAAAATGTTCTTTTAATTCCTTTGGTATCTTTTGTCTAACCTGATCAACAACCATAAGCTCTTTAAGATCTTCATAATCTAACACATCCATTCCCTTAATCCACTCACTTAACAAGTCATTCAAGTTCAATGCAAAATCTCGCCATGTCTCAGATTCATTTTTTCTCAAAGAACAGAAGTTTTGGTGGAACTGTTCTGGACTTAGCTTGAATCTTTTAAGTAATAATGCCTTAATATGGTCGTAGTTGTCTGCCAAATCATTAGGCTCTCGAGTAATTAAGTTTCCAATCTCTAAAGGGAGAAGCCCTAATAAGTAGGTAACCCATTTCTCCCTAGGCACATTCACTTTACTTATTTGTCTTTCAAACATGATTAAATATGTGCTAATATCCACACTTGAATCATAACGAACGATCATTTTCATGAGGTTTTTCCTTTCATCATTGTCATAAACTGTACCATTATTTTTATTAGCCTCAATTTCTAATTTCTTGAGTTCTAAAAGATATTCCTTTTCTAACCTTTCTTTCTCAATTCTTTCTTCTCTTTCTCTTTCTCTTTTTTCTCTTTCAACTCTTTCTTCTCTTTCTTTTTTTTCTCTTTCAACTCTTTCTTCTGTTATGTTTATTAACAAATTTTCAATGAATTCCTCATCATAGTTTTCAGAATCTTTTATAAGTGAACATATCTGTGGCACTTTAGGGTTGCTAGGTAAAGTAACATCCAACTCCTGTGCCAATACTAACAGATCAGCCTTCCTAGTTCTTGCCAAAAATGCCATAATAAGTATGTGTTCAAGTATTAATAATAATACTCACCGAAATACTGTATCCAATGTATTTTCTTCAATCCTGAAAACTCTCTGGATGAAATAACTCAATTCATCCCGTTCATCAATATCGGAACAACTTTCTTTGGAAGAAATAATTCTTCAATCCCAAAAACAACTCTCTGGATGAAATAGCTCAATTCATCCCGGACGAGCCCCCAATATTGTAGGAATTATTCGTAGAAATTATTTAACTTCGTGAATCAACAAATAATATTTTTATTTGTCCTACTTACAACGAGACTATTTCATAGACTAACTTTCTGAGTTTGTTATTTTCTAAATATTCTGATTCAACATATGATAATTATATTGAGTTCACATATGTCACTATGTTCAGTTCAGCATATGAGCTTTTCCTACATTATTATTCATTCTTAGGCCTTCATTTATGAACCTATCGATTGATATTTATATTTTACTAGCTATTGTGCCCGTCCTTCGTACAGATTATGTTTAGAAATAAGACTAAATATGTTTCGGCTTTTTTGATAGCAACGATCATGAAGTTGTTAGCAGCTTAGGCCCTGTTCAGACAATACTGTTTTTTTGCGGTACGGTTTTTTTACTGTACGGCGTCAACTGTACTGTGAAGTTCACACGGTCCGGCTTTGCTGCTTATTGCTGTGCTCTCCTCCTTCTTCCATTGCGCTTCCTTCTTCTTCTTCTTCTTCTTCAGTGGCCCTACAACCCAGGACGGGTCTTGGCCTGCACTAGTAATTGTCACCAACGGTACCTATCCAGCGATCGTTTAAATGTCTGTTCCTTTACTAAATTCCTTGAGGGCCGTCCGTTCCTATCATTTTGTGATTCCATAACAAATGTTTTTTTTTATGGAGTGGGGGAGTTAGCCCCACATCCAACCCCCAACCTGGAGGACCAGGGAATTTTTTCAGGTTTCCTTCCTTAGCCTTTAACAAACCAATGCTGAACTACAAGACAGCAGTCAATTTTCTATTGGGGTTTTCTTCCCCTAGCCTTTGGATTTCCATTGACCTCCATCTGCAAGGCAGCAGTTTCTATGCTGGTTTTGGTCCACCCCGGGTATTTCATTTCCCCGGTACCACCTATATCTAGGAGGCATCCCCAAATCCGCCACCTGGGGAGGCGCCCGATAGGAGACCAGCAACTCCCACCATTGCGCTTCCAGTTCAGTTTTTTTTATTCCAGTCCAGGATTTTTTTTTATTTGTGTAAGATTTTTTTAAAATAAGTTTCTTACTGAAGGTTTCTCTTAAATTTTGATCAAAGTACGCAAATTCTGGTTTCAATATTCTACACATTTTTCTCTCATTATTTTTATATTAATCTTAAGTCTTGTCCCACAAGGCGGGTCTCTCATATATTAGAGAAATTAAATTTTCACAATTAATATCTTCCACTTCTGGACACTGGAATTCACTAATAAGAAGATCAATGCTGAAGAATATCAATGAAGAAGATCTGAAGACTGCTTCCAGCGTAATAAGCGTATCGTTTGAACATATCCATTACCGGTACAATACATGTGCCACCAAATATGGATACAGTTATTTTGCGGTACAGCTGATTTTAGCGATACAGTTTTCGAAGACAAAACCGAATGTAGAAATCGGCTAGAACAGCTTTTTTACTGGATCCAGTCGAAACAGTATTGTGTGAACATACAATATGAAATGTACATGCAAACGAAAGCACTGCAAAATAACTGATGCAGCAAATTTACTGTACCGCACAAAAACTGTAACATGTGAACGGGCTTAGTAAACAACTTAGTACGTCAGCAATTCAGTGACAGGTATCAGAGAGAATCAATATTTTTTGAGAACAGCTGATTAATATATCATGATAAATTACATGATTTGTTCTTATGTGGTAATAATAGTGATACCTGGCGAATTCCCAAGAGCCTAGCACAAACCGCACCTTCCTAAAATGTTAATTTTTGTTTTGATAAATTTAAATTAGAAATTTTTTTTCAACAAAGAAATATAATTGACTAGCTATTGTGCCCGTCCTTCGTACGGATTATGTTTAGAAATAAGACTAAATATGTTTCGGCTTTTTTGATAGCAACGATCATGAAGTTGTTAGCAGCTTAGGCCCCGTTCAGACGATACAGTTTTTTTGCGGTACGGTTTTTTTACTGTACGGCGTCAACTGTACTGTGATGTTCACACGGTCCGGCTTTGCTGCTTATTGCTGTGCTCTCCTCCTTCTTCCATTGCGCTTCCAGTTCAGTTTTATTTATTCCAGTCCAGGATTTTTTTTTTATTTTTGTAAGATTTTTTTAAATAAGTTTCTTACTGAAGGTTTCTCTTAAATTTTGATCAAAGTAAGGCGGGTCTCTCATATATTAGATAAATTAAATTTTCGCAATTAATATCTTCCACTTCTTGACACTGGAATTCACTAATAAGAAGATCAATGCTGAAGAATATCAATGAAGAAGATCATTGCTGACGATCTGAAGACTGCTTCCAGCATAATAAGCGTATCGTTTGAACATATCCATTACCGGTACAATACATGTGCCACCGGATACGGATAGTTATTTTGCGGTACAGCTGATTTTAGCGATACAGTTTTCGAAGACAAAACCGAATGTAGAAATCGGCTACAACAGCTTTTTTACTGGATCCAGTTGAAAGAGTATTGTGTGAACATACAATATGAAATGTACATGCAAACGAAAGCACTGCAAAATAACTGATACAGCAAATTTACTGTACCGCACAAAAACTGTATTGTGTGAACGGGCCCTTAGAACATAAACAATTCAGTAACAGGTATCAGAGAGAATATTTTTTGAGAACAGCTGATTGATATATCATGATAAATTACGGGATTTTTTCTTACATGGTAATAATAGTGCTACCTGGCGAATTCCCAAGAGCCTGGCACAAACCGCACCTTCCTAAAATGTTAATTTTTGTTTTGATAAATTCAAATTAGAAAATTTTGTTTTTTTTTCAACAAAGAAATAATTGATAAAACATAAGATGAGCTTTGATTCACCAGACATATGTTTCCTAAAAGACTGCAATGCTCTGACTACACAAGTCTGCAGACAGCGTAAATAACGCCGCGAAGGGCCCACCATTTATATTTGAGAACAGCTGATTGATATATCATGATAAATTACGTGATTTGTTCTTATTCTTATGTGGTTATAAAACTTGGAAGAAATGTATCCAAAATCGCACAATACTTGGTTTTTAAACGTTTATTATTCTGTTGAAAAAAAAGTTAATTTAGTTTTTTATAGCTAAAGACATTGTCAATAATGTTTTCAATACTGTTCAATAACTAAAATCCCAATCGATGCTCTCGTTTTTGAGGAGAAGGCCGCGTAAAATGTATCCAAAATCGCACAGTAATTGGTTTTTAAACGTTTATTACTCTGTTAAAAAAAAAGTTAATTTAGTTTTTTATAGCTAAAGACATTGTCAATAATGTTTTCAATACTGTTCAATAACTAAAATCCCGATCGATGCTCTCGTTTTTGAGGAGAAGGCCGCGAAAAATACCTTTGCGGCCGTGACAGACAGACAGACAGACAGACAGAAAGTGAGATAAGACTATTTTCGGCTTATTTAAAGTATAAAACGTAAAAATAACCAAAAAATATACAATTCTGATAAATGTACAGACAAAACTCTAATTTTATTTATATAGATAAAACATAAGATGAGCTTTGATTCACCAGACATATGTTTCCTAAAAGACTGCAATGCTGCGACTACAAAAGTCTGCAGACAGCGTAAATAACGCCGCGAAGGGCCCACCATTTATATTTGAGAACAGCTGATTGATATATCATGATAAATTACGTGATTTGTTCTTATTCTTATGTGGTAATAAAACTTGGAAGAAATGTATCCAAAATCGCACAATACTTGGTTTTTAAACGTTTATTATTCTGTTAAAAAAAAAAGTTTATTTAGTTTTTTATAGCTAAAGACATTGTCAATAATGTTTTCAATACTGTTCAATAACTAAAATCCCGATCGATGCTCTCGTTTTTGAGGAGAAGGCCGCGTAAAATGTATCCAAATCGCACAGTACTTGGTTTTTAAACGTTTATTACACTGTTAAAAAAAAAGTTAATTTAGTTTTTTATAGCTAAAGACATTGTCAATAATGTTTTCAATACTGTTCAATAACTAAAATCCCGATCGATGCTCTCGTTTTTGAGGAGAAGGCCGCGTAAAATGTATCCAAAATCGCACAGTACTTGGTTTTTCAACGTTTATTACACTGTTAAAAAAAAAGTTAATTTAGTTTTTTATAGCTAAAGACATTGTCAATAATGTTTTCAATACTGTTCAATAACTAAAATCCCGATCGATGCTCTCGTTTTTGAGGAGAAGGCCGCGAAAAATACCATTGCGGCCGTGAATGACAGACAGACAGACAGACAGAAAGACAGACAGACAGACAGACAGACAGAAAGTGAGATAAGACTATTTTCGGCTTATTCAATGTATAAAACGTAAAAATAACCAAAACATATACAATTCTGATAAATGTACAGACAAAACTCTAATTTTATTTATATAGATATACAAAACATGGCTTATCACAATCGGTATGAAAACGATAAAGTGATTACTTTGAATTGGAATTATTTTTTTTCAAAGCAGAGCTCCTTAATGATACAGATTAATAGAATTAATTTGAAAATATTGTTAAGCGTCATACAAAAATATAATCATTTAGACACGAGTAACATAAAATCCAGTCAAATAGGCCTGAAAAACTGTTGGAAATAAAAACCTGAAGAATCTCCAATTGTTCTCTCTCTTTTGCTAAGGCAGTAGTCAGTTGCTCTCTCTCTTCATGTCTGCTTCCAATGTCAGAATCATATTTCTGAAGTAAAGCCACAAGTTGCGCTTCAGCCTTTGCTCTGGAAATTAATATTGCATGTATGCTAATCAGCACAGAATATTATATTAAATATAACAAAATATCATTGAACTTTGAACTGGTTACAATATAGTTCAGTCAAATTAGAGAGCTCTCTTATTTTTAAAATTTATTCATGGTTCTTTAATTCTGGAATTTGCATTCTTAGGTCTGTATTATTTATGAATCTAAATTAAGGTTTCCTCAACTCTAGGGGACTTGAAAAACATTTCTCGAAAAGTTTCTTCAGTCTCCCTTGAGGCTTGAAATAAGAAGACTCAAAGTTGATTCATTAATATGGGCCTTACACATACTCCAATCGTATATCGAAATATCGATACTCCGACATAATCGACTTACAACAGCATTACTCCAACCGTAAAACGAAATCACTTTTGTCATATGGCTCTCCTCACTCACAGTTTGAAACCCCCAAATAGGTGCCCACGTTTTTGCTAACAATAATCATAACATTGTTTGAAAAAAAAAAGAAGTTGAGTAAACACAGTGAGTAGGTACGCATTTTTCTAAAATAATAATTTAATCTCTTAATTTTTTCAATGGAAAAAACTTACGCATCTATAAGAAAAGTGATTTTTCATGTAAATGCTATCTGGAATAGGTTTTCATTGACTTATCTTTTATAAATGATGTCTGATGAACATTTACATCAATGAAACCCTTTTTCATAAGTTAATGACACTATTTCATTAGCTTTAATATAAATAGCAAATAATCTTATTTACTTTTTATGGTAAATTCAAAAAAGGGTAATATTAACTTTTTATGGCAAATTCAACGACTTGCCGTCAATTTGAATTGAGAATAAATAATATTTTTACTCACTTTTGGCCAAACGTTTTCGAGTCATGCAGATTCATTTTCATAGACCTTTATGACTCAAAAACGTTTGGCCAAAAGTGAGTAAAAATATGATTTATTCTCAATTATAATAATTATTGACTGCAAGTCGTTGAATTTACCATAAAAAGTTAATATTACCACCGCAGATCATTATGGAACAAGAAATCCAGAAATAATATTACATTTGATAACTCAAATATCGATCTCTCTGAAGAAAATTCTTAGTGGTATGAATAATTCTATAAGGTACCCTGAGAAAACTGCAGTTTAGGCAATTTATTTTTCGAAATTGAAAAATATTCTCAGCGTTTTGTTTGTTTGGGTTGTTTACTTTGTGATTGTTTAATTTTGGGAATATCCAATGGTGTGGTTATATAATATTATTTATATAATTATGGCTATATTATATTGGTTATATATATATTTTTTTTGGATGATGAAGCCCACACAGGTCTGAGATCTGTGCGTGGGTAATGAGTTGGATGATGGTGATTGAGTTGGACCTACAGTTTTAGGTGGGTTCCGAACCACAGGGAAGTGATTTTTCAGCACAGTTTTTTTTTCTGGCCCATCCAATTGGTCACCGTTACAAACAGGGCCCAGGATCTCCTAGGTTACCTTTATCTGACTGCATATTTATTTCACTGGAATATTTAAGCACACTCAAGATTGTCACTTGAGAGATAAAATAATACTTATCTTAACTTAATTTATTAATTGTAATAATATGTGCTGGTCAAAGGTAAATCATTATTAACTTTTTTATGGTAAATTCAGCGACTTATACCATAAAAAATTAATATTAACAATAAAAATGCAGATCGTTATGGAACAAGAAATCCAGGAATGATGAATCATTACTTTTGATTCTTGAATTTCCATAACAATCTGCGTTGTTAATATTAACTTTCTGTTATAAATTTAATGACTTGCAGTCAGTTTTGTGTTGTGAATAAAAAAAACATTTATTATAGTAAACAGAATATATAGAATGTAAGTAAACAGTCAATAGAGGTAAGCTACAAGAACTTGGGCTCTCTTTGTAAGGGTTACCGATTATTGCATTGGCCAGCAAAAAAGACTTCTCTGCTGAAAAATCATTTCCCTGTGGTTCGGAACCCACCTAAAACTGAAGGTCCAACTCAGCAACCACCATCATTCCATTGCCCACGCAACTTGTTAAATTTACAATAAAAAGTCAATATTACTTTTGACATTTAAAAATGCTAAGAATATGCAAACATTTAATTTAGAATATGTAGAGAAATTTCCTGTGGAAATGGATTTAGAAGTTACTGGTTTGAGAGTAAAAATCAACAATAATTTCGAAGCAGCGGTGTTAGGTATTTACAGGTCACCAAATGGGGAATGGAACAATTTTTGCGAACTATTCGATAGGCTTTTAGAGATTACTACTATTCGTTTTACAAACGTTATTGTAGCGGGAGATTTCAATACAGACTTTGCAACACAGAATAAAATGACAGAAGATTTAAGGGATATTATATACATGAATAACTTGGAAATAAAAGTCCATGAATATACAAGAGTCACAAGAACATCGCAAACAATAATTGATAACATCCTTACTAATATAGATTATTCTAAAACAAGATTAGGCGGCTCGGAACTATCTGATCATGACTATCAAATCTTAGAGGTGGGGTTGCAAGGTCATAAATCGATTAAAAAGGGTAGAGTAATGAAAGAAATTCAACAATGTGAACAGGGGAATATCGATTGTTTGAAGCAGAATCTGCTACAAGAAAACTGGAGTAGGGTTTACAATAGCAATAGTTTAAATGACAAATATGATAGTTTCATTTAATATTCTAAGGTTTCATATTACTATGAGTTGTCCAGTTAAAAAAGTCCCTGTAAAAAACAAATTAGACAAAATTGAAGAGTGGATAACTGATGATATCATTGCAGAAAGAAATAGGGTTAAAGATGCATATGATGAATTCAAACTATCTAGAAATATGTTAAGTGAAGATAATTACAAAGCTCTAAAGAAAAACTATACGAAAGAAGTGAAAAGAGCGAAATGTAAGAAAACAGCTGAAATTTTGAATAATAGTGTGTATTTTAACACAGCAGTGTGGGATGTAATAAACAAAGATAGGCAAGTAGCTCATGTAGATGCTTATACTAGTGTCCCCAGAATAATTAACGAAAATGACAAATATATTGATGATAGTGTAGACATTTGTAATTTCTTTAACAGATATTATCAACTGGTTGCTAAGAATCTTCAAAAATCTCTTAATACAGGTATTAGTGACATGAGGAATACTGAGGGGATTCAGAACGAATTAAAATTCCACCCAGTATGTCAAGACGAGTTGTCAAATATCATTGATAGTTTAAATAATAAAAAAACTGTAGGAATGGATGGGGTATCCAGTAAAATTCTGAAAGAATGTAAAGATCAATTGTTAGACCCTTTGATTCATCTGATCAATCATTCATTAGAACAAGGTGTTTTTCCAGATAATTTAAAAGAGGGGAAGATCTTGCCAATCTTCAAAAGTGGTGATAGAGAAAAGGTAGAAAACTATAGGCCCATTAGTATTTTAAATGTAATAAGTAAAATTTTTGAAAGAGTAGTTCTAAATAGGTTACTTCTGCACCTTCAAGAAGCTAACTTTATCTGTGATGAACAGCATGGCTTCCAGAAAGGGAGATCAACAAAGACAGCCATAGTTTCTCTAGTTGAAAAACTAATAGACATAATAGATTCAGGTGATAAAGCTACTGCAATCTTCTTAGATCTGTCAAAGGCATTTGATTGTGTTAATCATAGAACTTTATTGGAAATACTGCAAAATGTAGGTGTAAATGGGGTTGAACTGAAATGGTTTGAATCAAATCTTATTGGGAGAAAACAATGTGTAGAACTAACTGCAGTAGTTGGTAATAGTATAGTAAAGAATAAATCTAATAAATTAGAGGTGCAAGCTGGAGTGCCTCAGGGGTCAATACTAGGTCCATTGCTTTTTTTGTTATATGTCAACCGTTTACCTAAAGAATTAATTAGTGGTAGAGCCCTCTTATTTGCTGACGATACATCACTCATTTTCAGCAATTCCATTCTAGATAATTTAGAAATAAGTGCCCATATAGGTGTGCAGTCCATTGTCCAATTTTTAAATCAGTTGAAATTAACTATAAATAGTAAAAAATGCCAATACCTTCAATTCAAAAACAAACATAATTTAAATGAAGATAGGGCTATAAACGTGTTTGTAAACGATAATCAATTAGACCAGGAAGAAAAATTGCATTTCTAGGAGTTATGTTGGATAGACGATTGACCTGGAATCCATACATTGAGAAAATATGTTGTAAAATTTCATCTGGGGTATTTGTCCTGCGACAGCTCGCTAGATTGAATGACAAAAAGTTACTTTTTACAGCTTACCATGGGCTCTTACTGTCACATATTAGGTATGCTATCTTAGTATGGGGTAATTCTTCAAAACAAAATCTTGATAGGGTGATTAAGATCCAAAAGAAAGCGGTTAGGTGTATAGAAAGAGTAAATAGATTAGATTCATGTAGGCCGTTGTTCAAGAGACTTGGTCTCCTAACTGTAACCTGCTTATATGTGTATGAAGCTACTTTATATGTAAAAACGAATGATATCAACCAAAATCTTGATGTACATGATTATAATACAAGAAGCCGAGGAGATTATCACTTGGTGAGTCACAATAGTAGCTTATTCAAACAAAAACCTAGTTATAGTGGTAGGAAATTCTACAACAAGCTACCGCAGTTTTTGAAGAGTCTTGAAAATATAGAAATATTTAAAAAACAATTGAAGAAATATTTAGTTGATAAAGCTTTTTATAGTGTACAAGAGTTCCTTACACATCAAAATTAATTCTCACCTCAACTAATTGAAGTAATTATGGTATCTAGTGTATAATATTGTTGATCTGACTTGTCTTATACTCCTTAACTGGAGTCTCCAAGACGTAATCTACAAAAAAAAAACATACACTTTATTTACCTAATGCCCGGTTTCTGAATTGTTCATTAAGTTTAATGGATCATTAACTCACAGCTGGAGCAATGGGTTAACATTATTGCTCCAGCTTTGAGTTAATGATCCATTAAACTTAATGAACAACTCAGAAACCGGGCATAAGACACTTAATGTAATTATTGTAATTCCTAAATAAAGTTGAATTAGAGTTTTCAATTATTTATGATAATAATAATAATTGATCTTACCGTTGACCTCTACATTCTCTCTCCTTGGCCATCTGATCTCTTTGTGCA
The DNA here is from genome assembly GCA_948455865.1 of Conomelus anceps. NCBI lineage: Eukaryota > Metazoa > Arthropoda > Insecta > Hemiptera > Delphacidae > Conomelus > Conomelus anceps. Next base: position 51,962,591 of record OX418221.1, read on the forward strand.
TTCTCGAAGTATATAGTCTGCTGTTTCAAATCTTCGGCCAACTCTGCTTGAGTTTTCTCACTCATCGCCCAGTCACGCAACATTCTTGCTTCTGATTCTTCTCTGAAATTTTAAATTTTCAATGTATCAAATTCTCTCAAAATCTCAAAATTTAATAATAATATTCCTTGAATTCACTCCTTTTAAGATATGTACCGTATTTTTAGCTCTAAATCTCTTCCAATAGTCAACTGTCAGTTTCACTATGTGCTTGACAAGTTTATTAAGGGTGCCCGGCCAGCGGCCACTGAACGTTGTGTTGAGTTTTTTTGGAGGATTATGAAGCCCACATTAGTCTGAGACCTGTGCTTAGCTAATGAGTTGGATGATGGTGATTGATGAGCTGGACCTACAGTTTTAGGTGGGTTTCGAACCACCAGGAAGTGATTTTACAGCAGAGAAGTGTTTTTTTGCTGGCCGTTGCGCTGCACTGTGCGACGTCAGCTTTTCAAATCAAACCAATGGTTTGAAATGAACGTCCAACCACCGAAAGCTGTGCAGTGCCATTTGCCATTGAAAACCATAATTATGTAACATAAATTTTATGTTTGATTTTGAAAGCTGTCGTCGCACATCGCAGAACAACTCAACACATTCCATGTAGCTGGGCATACTAAAGCCTGGGTGCGCCCCTGAGCGTCTTTCTTTTTTGGACGGTTTTTATAATCTGGATGGGTTGGATCCCATAATATTTAGTGGGAACGAAATAATTCTATCAACTTTAAAACATTTTCTAATCTCCACTCCATCACTTCAAATCCAAAACTAAGCCGAAACGTAAACCTAACCAAAATCACAAACGTAAACAAAGTATCAAACGAGAAGAAACTTCCAGTTACTTGTTTCATAACATAATTTTATGTAACAAATGGTCAGTGTGGACGCAGCTTAACAGTTTCTCCTTCTTTGTCAATAATGGTACTTTGAATTTTTTCTGAAAGGCCAGTGGGTGATTCAGGATTTAATACTATGCCACTGTAATATAAGTGGGTCGAACTCAGAATTTTTTCTTGATAGAGGGATGCGGATAACAGCTAAAAACGATTTTTTACTTGTGAAGTGACATTTGTATGCTAGATCGTAATATGTTTGACGATTTAGAGAAATGTACTTAACACTCCCTCCGTTCGTTTCTGTTTAATTTTGAGTCTAAAATAAATACAATTAAAAAAAAGATTGTTTATTACAATCTAATATTAAAACTGACACTGTATTTCACTTTTAAATAATGTTTTACTCACATATATTGGAGATGCTTGAGGAATGCATTTCACTTCTGAAAAGAAGCTTCGTCAGCCTCTTTTCAGAAGTGAAATGCATTCCCCAAGCATCTCCAATATATGTGAGTAAAACATTATTTAAAATTCCTGGATTTCTTGTTCCATGATGAACTGCATTGTTAATATTAACTTTTCATGTGAAATTTAACGACTTGCAGTCAAATATTTGTTAAGAATAAGTATAACTCACTTAATCTGTAGGCCGAGCGCTTTCGAATCTATGAGATCCATCTTCAGAGGCCTCTGAAGATGTAGGCTATTAACGTACAGTAAAGTACCGTTGAAAGAATGGTTTCTATTGAAGGAATTTGAAGGAATAATAAGGTATGTTTAATCATAAAAATGTCATATTTTGGTGTCTAAACATTAACTAATACCCCATATTGTACAGAATGTTACTTAATGGTTGAGCTGACTTATTATCAACTATTATTGCGACGTTACGATACTCAATTCAGTAGAAAGTTTAACATTTAGTAGCTTAGTCTACGTTTAATTTATTAAATCCGTGCAAAATGATAATTTGCCTTATTATTACACGATTAGCCTGGGATTGATTGGTACTCACATTTTCTGTGTAATATAATCCTGAGTATTTTTTCTAATCAAATTTATCTTTAGCTGGCTGTTCTTAAGTATTTCTTCTTTATCAATTAAAACTTCATTTTGCTTCTTCCTGAGCAAGTTGGCTTTGGCTCTTAGCGCTGCCACGTGCTCTTTTAGTGTTTCGTTTTCTTGATAAAGATGTGCCATTCTGGCATCTAGCCTTTTTTCCATTTGAGGTGTTTGGTTTATCTTCTCCTCCATGTATTTGCTGAACAAATCCATGTCAGTAAGAAATTTATTTGGATTGTTGTTTTCCTAAAAAAAATTATTCCAACTAAAATGTTTTTGGTAGAAGTCACAAAAATAAGGCCAGCTTATACAGGATGTTTTGGAACTCTCTACCAATACTTCTAGGCAGTGTTTCTGGACCACTAACAAAAGTAAATATTGTAATAAAATTTTCTAAAATCCCCAGTTACTCACACAGCCGCCATTTTGTTTTTTCACTCATTATTTTTTAATTTGAACACCTCTGAATGCATAATTTTGGAATTTTGCATACAGATTTATAACAATTAAAACAATCTAAAAAAATTAATCAAAATTTTCTGACATTAAAAAACAAAATGGCGGCCATTTAAAATCTTTGAACAGGATTAAATTAATAGGCCTAATGGATAATGATATCAAAACTTGACTAGAATAATTTTTTTTAGATATTTTCATCGTAAATTCAACGATACCTCTTTTTCCAAGATTGGCCAACAATTAACAGAGATATGCTACTTTTTAGGGTGTGCATTCAAAGATTTTAAATGGCCGCCATTTTTTCTGTTGGAAAATTTTGATTAATTTTTTTAGATTTATTAATTGTTATAAAGCTGTATGCAAAATTTCAAAATTATACATTCAGAGTTGTTCGAATAAGAAAATAATGAGTGAAAAAAACAAAATGGCGGCTGTGTGAGTAACTGGGAATTTAGAAAAATTTTATTACAATATTTAATTTTGTTAGTGGTCCAGAAACACTGCCTAGAAGTATTGATAGAGAGTTCCGAAACACTCTGTATATAAATTAGGGATAAAAGTAGATTAATAATAAGTTTGTGATAAGAATAGTAATTTATTGTTGTTCATGTTTTATATAAGAAATGAATTATTTATTTATTGCGACAAATTTACAACAAATGTGAAGGCGCAACATACTCAAGTCCAAAACTGCTCCCTTCACAAATTTTGAATAGTGTTATGAAAGCAAACAAGCAGTTAATCACGCATTTGTTCTATTTATATCATTCCATTGTTTTCATGGACAGTCGCAGCTGGCAATCTGATTTTTCTTGTTCTTTCTCATTAGATGTCTTTGTCACGCTTATTCTTCAAGTCTGCAACTCTCTTGCTCAATTGATCTTCTCATCAATTCTACATTCTTCTTGAACAATCAAGGTCTTTCCAAGCATTCTTGAAGCTTCAAGAAGCTGCCAATTCTTGGAATTATACAACTACAATAGCTATATAAAGAAGTCCACGTGAACAAGCTAGTGAGTCTTACAAAAGCTTGTGTGACAGTTAGTTTACAAACCCACATGACAGATTGTGTTACAGATCTTGTGCCAGTGGAGTAAACAGTGCTTTTTTCAGTCTTTAGACAGTGTCAAGTGCAGAGACAAGTGTTTACTGTTTATGCAGCTTACTAATAGTTTAAAGACGTTGTGTTAAGTGATATTATTTGGGACTGTCAAATAACAAATTGGACTGTGTTTTTGTAAGTGATTAGTTGCTCTTTTTATAATTTCTTTCTGCATTATTGTACAGTTTATTGGACTCTTGTTTCTTTTATTATTGATCAGTCTGTAATCCATTCATTCTTGTAAATAATTACTGAAAATAAGTATTAGCTTGTCATTTGATGATCTGTTTTATTTAATTAATTGAACTCACAATTAATTTGTGTAAGCAGACTAATTTGTGTAAATAAAGTGCAAGTGTGAACTTTAGTGTTGCCAGCCTTATTTTAGCAATAAGAACCCATAACAATATATTACATAATTAATTATCTCATTCATATAGGTCCTAGTTCCAATCAACGTACGATACCTGTCAAGAACCATTTATCAAAGGAATATTTTTAATCTTGTACATTATACTCTGATATTAAACATATTCCTGGATTTCTTGTTCCATGACGAACTGCGTTGTTAATATTAACTTTTCATGTGAAGTTTAACGACTTGCAGTCAAATATTTGTTAAGAATAAGTATAATAACTCACTTAATCTGGCCGAGCGCTTTCGAATCTAATCTATGAGATCCATCTTCAGAGGCGTCAGAAGATGGATCTCATCTGAAGATGGATCTTCGTTACGCCTCTGAAGATGGATCTCATAGATTCGAAAGCGCTCGGCCAGATTAAGTGAGTTATTATACTTATTCTTAACAAATATTTGACTGCAAGTCGTTAAATTTCACATGAAAAGTTAATATTAAACATATATTGAAATACTTTTGTAGTGACTGTGAAGACTTTTTCTATTTATGTGCGATGGCCATATGTCATCAGACACGACTGGAGGCTTGCTATTAATATATTTATGTATATTCATTTAATATTTACTCAGCAAGTATCATATACATTACAAATATCATCATTACACATCACAACAATATATCTACAAAATAGTATATAAAACTGCCTAAGTGATTTTAAATTGTAAATATTTTTTAAATTTCTAAGTTTTCAAGTGATCATTATACTGTATTGGTGTGCTACAAAACCTTCTATGCGCCAATATAGGTCCATATTATCGCTTTACTTTTTAACAGACAAAAGAAATACAACATAAATATTCAATAGAGTACAGGTCAAAACAACAAATATGTACCACTATCGATTTCAAAAGAATGTTTCAACGTTTTCGATTGTAAAAATATATTTTTTTTCAATTTGGCTCTTACTGCTCTACTACATTTCATATGTCTTATTTCTAATGGTCATTTATTGTAAATTTTGAATCCAATGAAAGTGAAAAATCGTCTATTATGCTACAATCTTGGCATTGGTAGGCTTACATCATTTTGGTTGCGAATATAATATGATATTGGACGTTGTTGAATTGAATCATTGCTATTTTTAAACAAATGCACAATTGCCTTAAATAGAAATGAATATCTAACAGGAAGTATATGCAGCAATTTGAAAAGAGGAAGAGAATGTTCGTATCTTGGTCTTTCACATATCAACCTATATATATATATATATATATATATATATATATATATATATATATATATATATATATATATATGTGTGTTTTTGTCCAACTATTATTGGTTTTAAATTAGTTACATACGCACTACTATAGCAAATCAATCCGTAATTTATTCTAGATTCCACAAGAGCACGATAATGTTGGACCAGAAAGAATTTAGGACACAAATCTTTTAGAAAATAAAATTTCCTTATCATAATGAACATCTCTTATCAATTTTCTGTATATGCTCGTACCATGTTGATCTTTTGTTTATCAATAGCCCTAGATATTATTTGTTTCTCCAATAAAATCACATTGACACGTTGATGACTCATCTCTCATATAACTTATATTTATGTACGACTAGAGGCCTTCTATAATACATGGATATTTTATATCAAAGTGTATTGAAAACAATATTCTTCGTCAAGAAACACAAAGAGACTTCCACTCTACCAGTACCTTATAAATTTTCAGCAAAAAATTAGCGGAATTCTCGTTCTTTGTGATAATTTTCATTGCTTTTTGAACCTCCTCACCACTTTCATCCGGCTCCATTTCATCAACTTTTGAAGTACCATCAATAGTTGGTACGTTTGTCATGTCTGGATAATTGCTACAGAAACGCACCAATTGTTTGAAATCTTTGCAATCCATATGCTTTTCCAGATCTTTCCATTCATTTTCATCCATGTATTGCAGAGCAAACTGAAAAAATGAATAAGAAAATGCAAAACGACATTTAATTAACTTACTTCCCGATTCTTGAAAGAAAAATCATCAAGAGGAACTTATTGGATGTAAATATTCTTAAATTGAACTATTGAACTTTAGGCTATATGTTTAGAAGGTGAGATGGAGTTTTGAAATAGAATTCCTGCCAATGCCCTTATTTCTGTAGATGTGTTTTAGTTTATCCCTGTTATTTTACCGGTATTAATAACTTCATGATAAATATTTATTTCACTTAAAAAACCAAACAAAAAAAAATATATATTTTTATTGGGGATATAAAGTTTTGAAATTCTAAAATCCTTATTGCTTCGATATAATAAACTATTCCATTTGGGTTATAGAAAAATTAAAATTTAAAAAACACAATTTCAGAACATGGTTCCATCTTCTTTCCACAAATCACCGTAGGTACCAGTAATGTCCGATGATGCTCAATAACAGAGCGAAAATATTGTCACACATGATTATGCGAGTGTATTTCCACATCACTGTTTTTTCATGCATAAATATTACTGAAAAAATTATTTTCACCATGAATAATATTGAAGAAGGCCCTATTTTGTTATTATTATTGACAGTTTATGTAGATAACTACTTTTAAAATAAATTATTGATGACTTTATCGTATAAATAGATATAATCCATGATTATCGATAATTTATTTGTATTTTTTGTAATAAAATCTAACCATAATCACTGCCGCTCGATTAGCATTTTTTGTTAATTTGCTCGATAGCAAATTACCGTCAGGTAGCCTACCTGTAATGTCCGATGATGTTCAATAGTAGAGCGAAACAATTGTCACACATGATTATGCGAGTGTAGGCCTATTTCCACATCAGTGTTTTTCATGCGCAAATATTATTGAACAAATTATTTTCAACATGAATAATATTCAAGAAGGCCTATTTCATTGTTATTACTGTTAGTTTATGTAAATAACTACTTTTAAAATAAATCGGTAATTATTGAGTATCCGAACTTTTGGATTTTTCCAACAATTTTTTTTTTGTGACATCTACACACCCCATGAAGCAATAATCCGTTGAAATTTTTTGGGGGTCGCGTCTCTTTTACCCAAAAATTTAAATTTTCGAAAAAAAAATTTTTGACGAAAATTTTATTTTTCATTTAAAAAATTCATAATTTGCAAACATATTATGAACTCCCAACCATTAAACCATATAAATCAAATTAATAATCACATATCTGAAGAAAAGTAAGCTTACTAACCTTTCAATACTTGGGGGGATACAACTCCGCAGCCGCTTTAAAAAAGTAATGCAAACGCTCCTCCCGCTGGTATCGGCGCTTAAACTGAAACTCAGCAAGGTAGCCGGCGAAATGCGCTTTTTTGACTCCAAACCTTGGAATCGTACAGCGCACTTCGCGCCAACTCCTCTCAACCGTATTCGTGTGAGCTTGGGTTTCTGGGTCCACAAAGTTCAATGAATGATTGACAGTCAAGTGGTCGTACAGATCTTTGTTGAGGGATTGATACGCCTTCCAACAATCACTTATTACTGTGGAGCCAGGCAGGATCCACTCTTGAATCAAATTCAAAAGAGTATCGCTGTCCCTGGCTGCAACAGGCACAAAAAATGATTTATTGGAATCACGTTCAACCCCACCAAAGACCCACTGACCCCTCACCTGTCTCCCACGATTGTACTTCGATCGCCCAAACTTCGCCTCGTCAATTTCGACAACCTTTCCTGGTCCGCCTAACTTTTGTGACAGTTTTTCTGAATTGAACAGAAAAACTTCCCGGCAAAATGAATACCAGTCAACCACTGTTGTTGTCGAAATTCCCAGCTCTTCACAAATAAATGTTTGTCGGGGTGGCTTTAGGTGCAAAAGTATTGACACCAAATAGAAATATTTTTCTATTGGGAGTCTACAATTGTCCAAGAACGAGCCCACCCTTGCCGAGCCAGTAAAGCCACAAACCGCAGCCGCCTTCTTCCCACGTCGAATTTTTTTTTGACAGCGAAATTTAAGATTTGATTTATTCACATTTAACTCCGCACCACACTTTAAACACACCGAAATCTCTTTAAAAATACCATGCCTGAACAAAAATTCAATCACGTCCTTTTCGCCAAGGCGTATAGATTCTAAAAATTTAAAAACCAAACACAAAATCTCTGCATTTCAAAGAAAACATATGTTATCAAACTATTATATTTTTGGATTGAATGGTTACTTGACCGACCTTGCTAAGCTCTAAACCAAACCTAACCTAACCTAGCCTAGTCTGGCAGTGTTACAGTGTGATGGAAGTATTCACACGCGGAAGAAAAATAGTTCCATCAGAAAACTCTAATTTAAATGCCAAATAAGTGTTGCCCCCACAAAATATCAGTTTATTATTACTTACTAGTGTGTTTTGAGTGTGTGGGGAAAAAATTGTTGGAAAAATCGAAAAGTTCGCATACTCAATAAATACCAATAAATCATTGATGCCTTTATCGTATAAATAGCTATATTCCATGATTATTGATAATTTTTTTGTAATAAAATCTAACCATAATCACTGTCGCTCAAGTAGCATCACAGTAGACTATGGTAGGCCTACCGTAGCTCTTCTAGTGTGTTTAACTCATGAATTGGACTTACCATCATTTTCATGTTAGTGATAGCATCTTTTAAAACTCTTATAATCCTCTCTCCTTCAACTTTGGCATCACCCTGATTATTAAACATTACTTTCAATGAAAGAACTAGAGTTTATTGCTAGAGCTAACCGCACAGACGAGTGCAGAAGCGCAGAGAAAACTACTGTAGAGGATGTTTATTCATCACCTTGGTAACAATGTTGATGAGGAGGCAGACTTTTTCTAGATAGGTACTTCAATCGCAGCAAGGTTGAATAACTATTTGCGTCAACTAAAATAATCCTTAGCTTAATGAATATTTGTTATAAGTTATAACCAATGATATAAATAATGTAAATCAATGATTTATTTACAATGTAAATCGATTTATGATGTTATTTTTGGGGGAAAATGGTGTGACATGGCTCGCTCATCAATATGTTATGGATCATATATTAAGATAGGTATATATTTAACAAAATGATCGTTGACGGTGATCATTCAAGCCAGACCATAGTATATATGGTGCTTGCGCAGTGGAGCATCCAATATTTGATCATAATTACCATCGTAAAATCAAATAACACACATACAATCTAACACCTAAATAAATATTTTTATTGGTCAAAATGATAGGGATAACTTTTACCATCAGCCATCTTAATTTCTGTAACGAAGCATTTCCAAACCTTATAAGGATACCATTCAACTTGAGCCATCTCTATTTCCGATGTGTTTTTATGAACTTATTCATGTATTTTGATGATAGGAATGAGTTGGTATAGGGTAAGGGTAATACAAGGGTACAAGGCAAGGGCACAGTTTGGCAGATTTCTTTCCTGAAACTAGATTTAGCTCCGAAAAGTGATATAATACGATTCTAAAATGATACGTAATGTTACTGAATGATACAGTATCTATATAGGACCAGCTTTTTGTATCTTCTGTCTGCTGCTGCTCACTACTTTCTGTTGCATTCTGGGATATTCGACATCGACAACGTTCTTTTCTTTGCTTCTTTCGTGATTCATGTCTGTTTCGGTTCGTGCGAAATGCGAATGTTATCGTTGTGATATTTGTTTACTGTGAATTGAATTTAGTTTTCTATAGTCTCATTTCATAGTATTGTGGTGTGAATAGTTCACTTGATATCAGGAATCTTAAAATCTACGTATTAATTTTATCGATCTTCGTTACTTGGATCTAAACAAGATTCAACATGTCTATGGACGTTATTCCAAAAGATTTGCGATCTGTTCGAGCCTGTTTAGTTTGCTCTCTTATAAAGGTAAAATTATTGTATATTATTTCAATGTAAACGCTTCAGCCTCTTTTATTATTCATCTACTTTTGTATTTACTACAAAACTAATGAATTATCGTAATATTGTTGAATTTGATCTTGGATGGTCAGCCACGTCAAGATGGTATAGGTTATTCTAGCTTGGTAAGTTAGGTGCCCAAAGTTTTGACTTCGTTGGATTGAATGTGGTCAATCCTCGTTACATAAAATCCATCAGACATGAACTTTGCTGTATTCAGCCTTTGTGGTTATTGTGTTTTACCTGTAAGTTACAATTACTCAGACCAACCAATTTGGCCGGGTTAGGTTTTACGTGCTGTTTTTTAATTACCCCGTACAGGTAGGTCTTCCTATTAAATGAAGGCGATTATTTTCAGGTATGGTAAATGGTAAAGGTTGCAGTCCCAAAGCTAAACCTAACCTATCACCTATCGGATCTCTCAGTCGGTTATTTCACTTGACTACATACGGAACTGCAGCCTGCTTTCATAAGAATAAAAATAAATTCAGCTAACCACAACAGCCATAGCACAATTAATACCTCCGTACAACCAGAAAGCACCTAATTGAGCACTACTTCATTGGCTTCTCGAGTTGTTGGTTATTGCTTTGGTATTTATGTAATTCTGTGCTAATAATGTTAGTTTTTCATTTCTTATTTCTTGCTGAAATTTATTGAATTGCTATTCCCCCAAATTATGAGGCCTGAAGGCAGCTATTGTACATAACCTTTAAGTCAGCTTCTACTGTGCTTCTACCATTAACTTATATAGACTTAGCATGAGCGCGGTACTGATAATTTTTATTAATTTCTACATTTATTTTTCAGTCATTCGAACAATTTGAATACGATGGCTGTGATAACTGTGACGACTTCCTTAGAATGAAAAATAATAGAGATAATGTTTATGATTGCACTAGCTCGAATTTTGATGGGTAAGTCAGTTTAAAAGCAGAATTCGTAAATGACTAGTTGTTCATAATAATTTCGAGATATAATTTTAAACACTATTCCTGCAGAGGGTGTGATGCAATTTTCATGACTTTTGAATCCTGATGTGTTTTTGAATGTGTTGGAGCACTGAAATTTCGATTTTAACCGTAGCAAATGATAAATGGTTCTCATTTATCGATTTTTATTATTTTTTTATCAAAGCTTCTGCACGTATGCTATTCTAAAACTTTGGGTTTTTTTTCAAGATAAAACTTTACCTTATTTCTACAAATTCTGCCAATTATTATTGATCATTCGACTCTGAAATTTCAATGCTCACACTAGAGTTATTTTCAATGGTTACTTATACAAAATTTTTATAATAATTTTGAGACCTTTCTACTTGTAACACATAACAAGCGGCACTCAGAGAGATACTTATGCTGAAAAACTATAACTATTATGTGAATATATAATATTTTTTTTTATAAAGTAACATGATGCACTTTATTATTGTATTTTAATGATACCTCGATCGTTGTATCTAAATAGAGAGTGTATTATTGGATCCCCAGTTCGAAAAGTAGTGACTTATTATTATTAAAATGACTTTTTATATCGGTTTAGTTGGATTCTGAATGTAGTGTAGGCGTACAAATGTACATACTATCTAGTAGGCTTACATGCTTTTCTATACCTAAATATAATAGGCTATATCAAAATACAGGGCTATTCAAAAATTAGGAGAAGATTTCAAGCATTTATATCAAACTGCAAGAGAAAGAAACCTAATCCCATGATATTTAATTTCTATGAACTTTGGAATTATCTTTCTATTTTTAAAGTTTGGAGGAAAGAATGTTTGAAATCTATTTTTTTTTTATCAACCCTATACTTTTCACTTACATTTTCAAATTTGTTCAATATGCCCAAATTAGATCATTTCACTTATTTTGTTTGTTCTTTATTTTCATATATTCATCAATTACGTCTTGATGTTCGTTGTAGCCTGGCTCATAAAATTATTCTATCTATAGGATCCTTTATTTTCGTTTCAGCATGATTGCTGTAATGAGCCCAGAAGACAGTTGGGTCTGTAAATGGCAGAGGATAAGTAAGTTTACTCATTTTTGAATTTTTCTGAACGCATATTTTTTATTTTTGGTTAAAAGACATCTGAATTTTAAAGCTATACAATCGATAACTTTATGAAACCTTACTGAACATAATTAGTCATTGTACAAATGATTTGGCAGATGACCAAATTGAACATTTTCATTATGAATAATTTATTGGGCTGGACAGTTTTCTTTATCCATTCTCCAATATTTGCTGTTACTCTTTAATTTAGAATTCTCAAAAGTTGTAAGCTCTTAAGAGTTATTGGAGTGAAATATTACATTAAAGAGCATCATAGTAGGCCCAGTCTTTCATTTTTTCTGGCTAAAATTCATAAATTAGAATGAGTGGCTCAGTGGACATCAATAGATTGACTATTGTACAAAAATATATAAAAATATACAACCTCAACAAAGCATGACACCTGGCGGCAGGCTGACGAAGCTTCTTTTCAGAAGTGAAATGCATTCCTCAAGCATCTCCAATATATGTGAGTAAAACATTATTTAAAAGTGAAATACAGTGTCAGTTTTAATATTAGAAAAATATACATTTCCAGTTTCAATTGATTGAATTTACAATAAATCGTATGATCTGGCTAAAATTCACTTTATTTGAATTTTGAAAGATATAAATTATTCTATCAGTTGTTCATAATATTTAGGTATGATAGTATTAGACAGATGTATAAAAGCATCCTCTCATTATTTAATAGTTTTGAAGATTTTGTAAAAGGCATGATTCATGAGTGGTGAGTGCGTGCTAAACCAGTTCAAAGATTGCTTTATTAGAATTTCAAAAGGTATTGACTGTTATTTGTTGTCTTCATCTGTTGCATCTTCAATTCATTGCTTATTCTGTCTGTAGGCCTAAATAGCAATAATTCTATTTTACAAGTGGTTCATATCGAGAAAAGACAGAATAAGCACGGGACGGCTTCAGATATCTTAATCTAGCTCAAATAGAAATATAATCATAAATAATTATAATTTATTTTCATTTAACATCAGAAAATGTAATATACATAGTCAATTACAATAAAATCAATAAAGTTTACGTATTGCCATTGAACATCTGAAATTTGCAGTAGACATAGTCAATTACAATAAAATTGATAAAGTTTATGTATGCAAGTTAGAGATCAGACAGAATACTTGGAGAATACTCAGAGAATACAATGGAAAATTCAAGAAATTAGTTGACAATTAATTTGAAAATTCTTGAAGAATCTGCTTTCTGAGCTCACATGGTGTTTTTTTTATATTTTTATTCCAAGAATTTTTTAATCATTTGATGGCTAATTTTTTAATTATATTGTACTTATATCACAGACTGTGTACACTAATCACATTATTCCTGGATTTCTTGTTCCATAACGATCTGCGTTATTAATATTAACTTTTATGGTAAATTCAACGAATTTCAGTCAATTTTAATTTAGAATACTTTTACTCACTTTGCCAAACGTTTTTGAGTCATGGAGACTCTTCTTCAAAGGCGTCCTTGATCGGCATTTCGATTAGAATAATTGTGGTTTTTGTAGAATGTGATCGAAAATTTTGTGTGATTTAAAATTTAAATGTTCATTGAGGATGTTTTGTTTATTGTGTGTGGCATGTTTGCATATTTCAAATTGTTCTAAGGTATTGAGTTCGTGTCCTTTAAATTTTATATATAGAATGTGAAGGTTGGTAGTGATGTCAGTAAAAGTGTGTCCAGTTTGAATGACATGGTCGGCAAAAGCCGATTCGATTTTTGTATTTAAGACTTGTAAATATTCTTTGTAACGTTGCTTTAATGCGTAGGCCTGTTTGTCCTATGTATACAGTACCTTCGTTGTAAATTTGTCACAATAAATCAATTAATAATTATCCAGTACTAACTTGCGTTTCTATTCATGAATGATAATATGCTTATCTAACACACGGAGCGTTTGTCAAGCGAGAAGTTGACTCCACGCTTCAAATAAATTGTCATTGGCTGAGCCGTCACAGTCAACAGGCATTTATTGCTATCGTGGAGTAGACTAAGCTTCGTGTCTTCTCAGTTCATCTGAACATTCTAATGGAATATAAAGGCTATATCGGTTCAAAGTAGGTAAAGTAAGATCTGGGATGAAGTAAGGATCTGTCTGATAGTGTAATATTAAGATTTGTTAGTTGAATTTAATTAATTTTTTGTTCATTTTTCCAGACAGGTTTTGCAAAGGAGTCTATGCAATTTCAGTGGCAGGCCGACTTCCCCATAGCGTTGTAAGGGAAATGAAAAGCCGAGGAATTGTGTACAGACCACGTGATATGAGCCAAAGATGAACATTTCTGATCATAACAGTGATCAATCGCGAATAAAGACATGAAAAAGTGTGTAAATATAATATATTTTCAGTATTTTTCTAATGATATTACATTTTTAAAATTGATTTATATTACAGCCTTGCCAGTATGTGTATTGTAATGGTGTAGTTGTAATTATTTAAATATTATAATTAAAGACAGTTTAAATTTGTAAAATACAAATTTTAATCTTCTAATAATTATCTGTGTGTTCTGCATGCTGGTATAACGTATAAGTATTTCTAGATAAGATAATTTTTAGTTTATATTCTACATATTTATCATTGGTGATGGTGTTTTTTTTAACATTAACTCACACACTTTGAATTATTAATATTGCATATAGATTGGTTTAAGCCTCGGTTTCCTAGAGCTCGCATTTGGACCGAATGGAAAGCAAACAGGGCCGCATAATTATACTACAATATATAAACTGGTTTTGCTTTCTTAATATAGTTTATTGTAATATAATTTGCTAATATATTCAATTAATTATTTATACATTGCTATTTTATCTTATATATTGTATTAGACATAATCTGCTTTCAATAATATGTGTATTAATAATAATATATAATAATTGTAATAATTATATATTTATAATAATAATAATATTACATTAATGTATATTATTAATACAAAAATATGTATATTGTATTGTACATAATTTGCTTTCAGTAATAAATTAGGAGTTATCCTATAATTTTCAACAACGTGCAATCTCGATCTATCCAGCGAGTAGGTGAGACATCATGATGGTAACCTACATCCTTGCTGACAACCCAACAGTAGTGGACACTCGCTCAAAATGAAAAGCTCCATCTGAAGCGTGTTTCCACTTTCATCAGCCTGATTTCTTGCGAGAACAAAGATGGCGTTCTGTTGAAAATTTTAGTTTAACTTCCAAATTATTTTTGAAAGCAGATTTTGTATAATACACTATATATGAATACAATAGCAGATTATGTGTAACTAATCGAATATATTTCCAAATTATACTATTATTAAGAGAGGGCCGGCTGTGCTCTAACTCTGCCCTCCCAGGTAATAAATAAAGGCAGCCATTCTATTCTATTATTACAATTATTATTATTAGAAGCAAAGCTCCCAAAGTGGAAGACGCTAAGTGAAGATGGTTAATTTTTGGACTTGTTCTTCTTGTTTGTCCACCAGTTTTTCATTTTTTGTACGAATTCAGTTTTTCTCTCTTTGCTCCGTTTTGTTCCAGCTTTTGGAGGTTCTGTCTGGCACAAATTCCCATTTATTAAATCTTATTCTGAAGTGTTTTCTATTGTACATTTCTTTTTGGTTATTTTGGCCAGTACTAGGTCTTTTTAACATTTCGTATACATTCTCCTCCATTGACAAGTGACGCTACATAGTTTAAAATTAGTTACCATAGTTAGTCTTTGATGTGGAAGCCTCAATAAAATTCGTCTTCCTCATATCTGTCTATATTAGAATATTATTATTAATATTTTATTCACCAAACATTACAAACTATGTATCGGATGCAAATCCAGTTTATATATTGTAATGTATGCGGCCCTTTCGGCTGTTTATTTAGTCCGTTCTAGAAAACTGAAGGTGGTGGCATTATTTTCACTTTATATCGACCATATTCATAAATATTAATTTATAATATAAAGTTAGCATTCAACGTCTAGGATTTTCATGTTATCATGTTTGTTTATGTTTTATGCATTTATCGGTAGCTCTTTGAATTGTTTATGTTTTATGCATTTATCGGTAGCTCTTTGAATTATTCATGGATATTCTGAGGGCTTTGTTGTCTTTTATTTTTTATTTTGTGAAAATTACTCCACGTTGATGATTTTTCTATGGATCAATTGAGGCGGCAGTAGTAGCTCAGTTGGTTGGAGCGCTTGTCTCTGAATAGATAAAACTCCGGTTGGCTGTTGCTATTCTTGGGGTCTAGTTTGAATCTCGTTCAGCCTTGGATATTTTGTATCATCATTCACCTCAATAAACCCGCACAAGTGGCAAGACTATGTGGGCATAATAAAAAATTGATTTATACCGGACAATAAGGCGTCTTGTATATTCAAATTTTTGATAGTTTATATATTTGAATAGACCAATCAGACGCCTTGGTATCCGATAAAATTCCATTTACCGGTGAACGGTAAGGATCCCATGAACTCAACCAACGTTTGATCAGAGTAGAAAGTTTTAGCAAAACTACAATAATGCATGCTCTGCAGTTCTGTAACTTTTGTTATTTTTCCTACAACTGCTCGTAAAGTAGTTCTTTACGTACTGAAAACTAATTGTAAAATACATCTTTACTGCTCCGCAAGCGGTAAAGTACTTTATCTACGACCATGTCATAATGTATAAATTACAGTTTCACAATTGATGCCAAAACAGCTGTCTTTTCGAAATGCTTTTTGAAATCCGTTGCAAAATGAGCTCATTATAGTACAGGTTCTACATTATAACACGGGTTCTGGACCAATCAGAAGCATTTTTGATGGAATCAATATCGTAATTCAATATTGTGAAACTATCAGCTGATTCACCAGCTGCTTTAACCTAACAATCTACTATAACTTCTCGTATTTGAGATGAGAGGTTAGGTATCTCTGACAGTCACAGGTAAAATGAAATTGTTTTAATTAAATGTATACTAGTGGTCGTAGATAAAATAGTGTATGCAACGATTTTATTTGGCCATTAAATCACTCGTGAGATATTTATAACACTCGCATTCGCTCGTGTTATAACTTACATATAACTCATGCCTTAATAAGGGTCAAAATAAAATCGTTGCATAAACTACTATTACGCTCGCCAGCTGTTTTCTTTACGCTTCTGTTTTAATTTTGATGCCTTCTCATTGGTGGATCACGGAATCCGTGAAATTCACATAAACTCAACAATGGCGAACGCTAACCAAATCCGTGCATGGTCTGTGATGTTACAAACTACAAGCTTTTATTGTGTTGGAATCCAGAACTGCAGTTTTTGGAAAAATATTGGATGCAATTCGCGCGTGAAGCTTCTTTATTGCTCTCGCAAAATTACTGCGTTCTGCTACGCGTCGCGCAGTAAATGTTTTGGCTCGAGCGATAAAGTCGCGCTTCACGCTCTTAATACATGAATAACTATTTATTGCTGATGATGCCCACATGTGTCTGGAGACTTATCCGTGGGTAATGAGGTGAATGGGTGAATTATGAGAAACATCCATGGCTGAATGAGATTCGAACCCAAGGTTGCAGGAAACGAAGCTAGCCAGAGTCTTATCTTATCACAGACAAGCGCTACAATCAACTGCGCTACCAGAGCCGCCTTTAGACCAAGCTGAGGTATAGAGTGGTCGGGTTAGCATTAGCGTTTTTTTTTTGTTATATATTTGTTTACATATCGTAATTTCTGATGAAATCTCGATGCAACCTACTATAAAATACGTTGCAATATACTATGCGAAACTTCCAGTCTTCTGTACAGTACATCAAGAATCAAGAATGTTTTATTGTCATACACATTACAGCATTGACAAAAGTCACTATAACTAATGCATTACATACAACAAAGTATAAGTCAACATTTGAAAAAACAAAACAAGTTGTTATACTAACATGTTCCAACATGGGCATGATACACAACAAAATTTACAGGCGAACATTAACATTGCAGGACGAATCCAAAACAGAATTGATAGAGTGAACACCTTATCATACTAGCATAATCCCATAGCTGGTACAGGATAGCATTTCATTGACTGAGTAGAATGCATTTTCTTTCAGCCACTTTGAGACAATATTTTTAAATTGTTGGCAGTCTTTATCTCTCACATTCACTGGCAGTTTATTAAATAATTTTTCTCCTTTATAGAGATACATTCCCTGTCTTTTGGAAAGCCTAACTTGTTTCAAATCAATCTGATTGCGGGATCTAGTGCCATACTCATGTAAGGTAAACTGGTAAAGATCCTTATTATTAGACGCCGTCTCGCGCCTTTGATGGCTAAATTACACTAGTTGGTTAAATTTGATCAAAAATCAGCTGTTTCTGAACCACGGGCTCTAAACACGTGCATAACGTCGTATACGTTGACATTGATGAGCTCGGTCAAACTGGGCTGGTGTAATTTAGCCATCAAAGTCACGCGCTACGGCGTCTAAAGTGGCTCTGTATAATAAGGCTCTTGGGAATATAGATGAAGTTGTTTCTGTCCTTGTTGGCTTGAGTTTTCACGGTTGTTTCGGGAGGCATCTGTCAGGAGTATTACCGTTGTGTAAATGCAGATGCCACAAGCAGCGGCAATACTCATGCCTTCAATGTCGACCGTGATAACAGGCCCTTTGTGATGAAAATATATCCATGGTGCCATTGGCAAAGGATATTGTATTACAGTTTATAATAATAATATAATAATATTTTATTTCGCCAAAATACAAATATAAGAAATTCACAATATAAAGTGTATAACACATTTTTGGCACAGCCAGCAAAGTAAATACTTGAGCGCTAGCTGTGAGTTCATTCAATAATATTACTAGTAAACATAGAAAGCTCGTGAAATGAGAAATGAGAGAAATCAATAATGAATTTAAAGGTAAAATAAAGTAAGAAAGAAAACTTTAAAACTAGGTGTTTTTGAGTGTGGTAATTCAACAGAGTCATTTGCAATATTTCAATGTTAAAAAATGAATAAAAGTTGGACACCTTCAAATTGGATAATGTTGATTATTATTAAAATCCATTAACAGTAACAATTTGCAATAGTTAAATGATGTTAAAAAGTTGAAAAACAAAAAGTTGAAAACCCTTCAAAACCAGATTTTGTTGAATATTAAAATCCATCAACTAACGGTAACCATTTGCAATAGTCCAAAGCACATATATCTCGTCCAATAAGAACTGTGCTTTAACATCGACTTGTACGTTTATGTTGCAAAATAATTACGTCAGATATGCTAATTAGTTTTTGATTTGCTGATGACTGGAAAAGATTTTGTAATTATTTTAGTTGAATCATTGATAAAAGTAAACTTCTTATTAAAAAATAAATTGTTACAATTTGGATTATCTAAATCAATTAAAAATACAGTAATGATGTTGATAACTTTTATTTGATTCCAATGGTTCTATTGATATTTTTGAATTGTACTTATAAAGAGTTCCTGATCGAAATTTTGTCTTGTGTCATGATGATTTCTCTATTAAATATAATATGATGTTGAAGATCCATCTTGTTTCCACTAATAAATAATAAAAACTTGAAAAACACTTTCAAGTGGAAATTATAACTCACGTTATGGCGTGACGGCCGTGTTTTTTAAGTTTTTAACATTTATTAGTGGAAGCGAGGTGGATCTTCAACATCATAATTTTGCCGAGAGGACAACTTTGATCCATACCTACAGGAACACTCAAATTAAGGTTATGAAATCATCCCTTGCCATATCATTCAATCATATTTGCATTCACATGAAATCATCCCTAAATATGCAAGAATTTCTTAAAAAACCCACCCTTCCAACATCCATAACCCTCGAACTCATGCCATCAGCCGTCTGACGATGCTCTTGACAACAGAGTGAAACGGCCGTCACGCCATAACGTGAGATATCGTTTCCACTTAAAAGTGTTTTTCAAGTTTTTATTGTTTCTATTAAAATTTTGATCCGTGTTATTTTATTTCAATTAAATAAGATTTTTCAATTGAATTATCTTAATCGATTAAAAATAATGCTGCATACAACATTCATTGAATTCCAATAATTAAAATAAACCTATTTAAAATTTGTACTTATGAAGAGTTTCTCGTTGTCATTGATTCTGATACAGGATATCCAGTGGAGCTTCAATTGAATGAATTTATCGGTTATATATGCTGCATGTTGAATTGCGTAAAACACAGAAAATGAAGTTGAAGCAGATAAACTGAAAATAACTGAGGTAGATGCAATTATTTTTCATATTCCCTCGGGATTCCCTTTGTTACCCATTGATGGTACCCATAGTGGTGGCTTTTTTCAAATAGTTTGGTTTAGATCCAGTCAAATATTAGATCCTGCCCTGTAGCTCCTCTTCCCTCCCAACTTAATTGTAGCTGTTTTTGATTGAATTATTCGTGTTACAATTATTATTAAGGTACACGAGACAGTAATCAAATTATATATTAACTAGCAGGTTGTCCGATTTAATTAAATCTAGATCACTGGAATGTGTAATAATCTATTTTCAAATTCTATTAAAATTTTTCGACAATCAAAAACGTATGGTAAACCGAGTTTAACTTGAATTAAGTTTAAACTAAACGACTTGTAAAATTGCATTGACGACAGCTGAGTTTAAACTCAGTTTAACTTGAACAGGTGTTTGTAAGGTTCAGATTAAATCGAGAATGAAAGTACGGCCCTTAACGTACATTTATAGCTTATAACGTTTATTTATACGTCACAATAGTAGCTTATTCAAACAAAAACCTAGTTATATTGGTAGGAAACTCTACAAGCTACCGCAATTTTCAAAGTCTTCAAATCATAGAAATATTAAAAAAACAATTGAAAAAAATGTAGGTAAAGCTTTTTTTGTGTACAAGAGTTTCACATCAGAATTTAGCCTCCCCTCAACTAATTGATATAGTAATTATGGTAACTTGTGTATAAGAGAATAAAATTGTACAATTTTGTTGATCTGACTTGTATTATACTCCTTAACTAGAGCACAGATTAAGAAATCTGACTGGAGTCTCCAAGACGTAATCTACAAAAAAATCATTGTATTTTAGCCTGCATCCATTTTACTTAGCATACTGAAACAAGGTGACTTGTTTTTGGTCCTTGAGTCATCCCCGATTGAATGTTAAACAACGTTTTTTTGGAAATATATGTCAATTTCTATTATATTGCTAAACATTAACAAAGTGATTCATCGATTTCCATTAGCTATTTAATGCAGTAATCATTGGTTTATCTTTGGTATAATTGATAACATAAGGATTTCGAAATTAATTACCGGATTATTCAAACCTTCAAATTAATAAGCTCTTCCTGGATTTATTGTTCCATGACGAACTGCGTTGTTAATATTAACTTTTCATGTGAAATTTAACGACATGCAGTCAAATATTTGTTAAGAATAAGTATAATAACTCACTTAAACTGGCCGAGTACTTTCGAATCTATGAGATCCATCATCAGAGGCTCCTAGATCATCATGTCAGTTTTTTGGTTAGAAGTGTTGTGGTTTTTGTAAAATATGATCAAAAAGTTTGTGAGATTTAAAATTTAGTTGTTCATTGAGAATGTTTTGTTTATTGTGTGTGGTGTGTTTGTATATTTCAAATTGTTCCAAGGTGTTGAGTTCGTGTCCTTTAGATTTTATGTGTAGAATGTGTAGGTTGGTACTGATGTCGGTAAAAGTGTGTCCAGTTTGAATGATATGGTCGGCAAAATTCGATTCAGCTTTGGATGTCAGGGCTTGAAAGTGTTCCTTGTAACGTTGTTTGAATGTGCGGCCTGTTTGTCCTATGTAGAATTTGTTACAATCAGAGCAGCTTAGTTTGTAGATCCCTGGGAGATCGTATTTGTTTGTGTTCAGTGTGGTTTTGAGTGTAAGTGCATTTTTTATTTTGTTTAGCAGAGGCAACAGTGCGGTCCAGTTCATTTCTGTTGATTCATTCAATTAATACCGGTGGTTCGGAGCCCACCTAAAACTGTAGGTCCAACTCATCAATCACCATCATCCAATTCATTACCCACGCACTGGTCTCAGACCTATGTGGGCTTCATCCTCCGAAAAAAAATTAAACCTCTTCCTATCTTCTATGTGCGAGGTATTGTTCATTTCTATGCTTCATAAAAAGTAAAACATTGCTGTGTTGTACAGACTTATTCAACCCTCGCCACAATCTTAATAATCAAACACACAATGATTGCAGCTTGTTTTTTTAAATAGATGAATAATTTATCCAATTGTTCAGTCGTTCCAATAAGTATCTAGATATTATATTTAGTTATTTAAAAAATATCTCAATATTCTGAACAATAATAATATTGTTTATTTTTGGTTGTGATTACTGTCTTATCTTTTGAAGGGTCTTGTATAATAGCATTTATTTAATTATTTGATAAACGATTGAATAATTTGATGGGGACTGTATGCTATCTATAAAAGATGCATTTTGCTGTTATAAAATTATATTTTTCAGCTCTTAAAACCACATTTACATTTTTATACTGTATATAAGCTATGCCGGTACATATAGCAGGCCTATATTATACTGTTCCTCAGTGAGCTCTGCGCTTCTAGATGGATTTAGGTCAGAAAGAAAAACTTTTTCTGGCTAAATTATTATTTTCTTCTTGTAGTATTTGTTTCTTTCACTAGAAAAATCAATAGAAATATAATACATTGACCACTCTAACTTCTCTTAACACAGGCATACAGTGGCAGATCCATGGGGAAGAGGGGGGGGAGAGAAAGAAAAAGGGAAATATTACCCCCCCCCCCCAACGAAGAAGGAGAAAAAGAAAAAAGAAGGAAGGGAAATTATAAAAACAGTTGAGAAAGGAAAGTAGAAGAAAATGATGGAGAGTTGAGTGGAGGAGGAGAAAAATGAGTGCAATGCCAAACCTACAATTGATTTTCTATTGCTCTATTGCATAACTACGGGGGGATCTGGAGGTACCCCCCCCCCCCCCAAGACCCAGAAACAAAAGAAATTTTGGAATTTCAACAAGCCCTGAGAGAAAATAATTTTTGACTAATTTCTAGTTAAACGTGGACATAACCTAAAATTTGAATTTTTTAGTGAAAAGTTGTAAAGAAGCAGTAGTGGGCTGTGCCTGTTGTATCTCTACAATGAATGAATGAATGAATGAATGTATTTGATTCTTTTTCTGCAAAAAGCACAACAAATATAATTCATTGACCACTTTAACTTCTTTGCACACTGGTGTGGGGAATATTTTCTTTTTTTTATAAATAAACAAATTAATACAATCTCATTCAAACTAAGCATTCTATTCATGAAGTTATCTATCTCATAACTGGTGGTTCGGAACCCACCTAAAACTTTGTCTACCATCTGCACACTCGCACTAATCATTCAATAAATTTGACAGTACTGATTACTTCCGCTTGTATCTGTGGATTATTATTTGTGTGCTACGCAAATCACACCTCCTGTTCCACTATGTTATCAGCTCCCGTGAGAAAATGCCAGCGATTCTTATCGCTCTATCGTTACATCAGACTGTTTACAAATCGTTATATCAGATCTCGACTCTAAGCTGCAATTCATGTCTCCAGACTGATCCCCGTAGTAAATTCACATCTGATGCTGAAACTGCGTACGTGTGTAGTAGGCTATGTTTCTCCTCTTGTACCGTACAACAACCCTTAACAGAGTACGGTGCGAAACATCTCTACTAGTGCTCGACATGAGGGGGCCAGAGTACACAAATCGTCCCCACCCTTCTCCCACCCATAACCAACCCCTAATTTTACATTTTCAAAGTACAGCCACTGGTTTTGGCCGGCAGAATACTCGGCAACACATCGATATGGGGATGGTAGTGGTCGGGGAGGATGAGGAGAATTACTGTAGGTTGGTGAAGGGGCTTTATTAAATTGTGAGGGGGTGTAGAAGTATCAGGGAGGGGGTTTAGGGGGTAAAAAGTAGTTGCGCCTGCGCTAATCAAGTAAGACCGCATGCTGTGTAGGGATCTACAATCTACAACTGCACTTGTGTACTATCTTGATACACCTATTAGAGAGAGGATGCTCATGTGATCGTAGCCGATGGTTTTTTAAGACTTTTATTCTGTTTTTCCTATGCATTATCTGTTTTGTATGCATATTCTGTTTAATCATTCGCTTTAATGTTGTACGACAATTAATTGTCGATGTAGTAATCATTACTACAATCTTGCCGTAGCAAGTATCTGTTCAATCAGATAGAGATAAGCTGTGTTCTCCTAGGCACTCTTTGTAAGGGTGACCGATTAGATTGGCCAGTAAAAAATACACTGTTTTCTGCTGTAAAATCACTTTCCGGTGGTTCGGAACCCAGCTATAACTGCAGGTCCAGCTCATCAATCACCATCCAACTCATTACTCACGCATAGGTCTCAGACTTATGTGGGCTTCATCCTCAAAAAAAAAAATAAAAAAAAAAAATTGAAGAGCATCCAATTTTTTATGATAATCACCATTGCAAAATAAAACACATGCTGTGAAATGATGTATGACAAATTGGAGCATTGAAGTATTACCGTTCCACAGAATGTATTTGATTTTAAGATGGTGATTATACTAAGTATTGGGTGCTACACTGAGCAAGCATCGTTATACCACTTGCACACTCACACACGCAATTTCATTGTTTTTATCAGGAAAATAGACTATAATAAACCTTTATGTAGTAAGGACAAATACTCTGCCTATTTTATTAGGGCATGTGGGGTTTACGTTAGTATATGAAGTTGCTCTGTATTTTAGTTTTAGTTTGAGACTTTTTCGGAGGAGGAAGTCCACATAGGCCTGATACCTGTGCGTGGGTAATGAATTGGATGATGTTAATTGATGAGTTGGACCTCAAGTTTTTAGGTGGGCTCCGAACCACCGGGAAGTGATTTTACAGCAAAGAACAGTCTTTTTTTCTGGCCAAGCCAATCGGTCACACTAACAAAGATGGGCAGGAGTTTCGTAGCTTATCTCTGATTGAACAGATACCTGCTACGGCACTCTGTTATCACTTCCCTTTTGAATGGCGTTACTGCTGAAACTAGTATCTTGTGTTTTCACTGTAAATATTATAGCTGTGACATCATCAGGTCTTAATCATTATAATTATGTTGACAAGCTCCATTTTCACCTTTTCGCCTTTATTCTAGGCACAATACTATGTTTAACCGTAACAAGTTACACAACAGGCCGCTAGATCGCGCCAAGCGTTCTCTGTCTATTTCACTTTGATTCAAGCGTAACCTCTCACTAACTCACGTAACTCTATTAACTGAATTTTGGAAGACTAGAACAATTCTCTAAATACTAATCTGAGAGTCTTGTTTTGTTGAATACTCAATACCTCGGTGTTCTATTCTGAATTACCCCCCCCCCCCTTCAGCAAGCACCTAACCGGGGCTCTGATATTCTTAGAGCGGGGTCTTGCCCAACATTACCATCAACAGCAACTTGACTTGAAGGCCTAATCAAGCTGCTTGTAAGGGCACCCACGCTCTACCAACAGCCGAGGCGACAGCAATGTTTTTAACATATTTATTTATTGCTATTATTATAGAACATCAAATTTTATTTTATTAATTTTCAGAATTTATTAATTTCGAATTCCTTTAATTGCTATTACTTTATACTGAAGACTTCCGCAATGGCGGATATTGACAACAGCATTGAACAGCTGATGGGAATCGATGAATGCTACTGTACAAAAATATGAGTCACCACCGGGAATCGAACCACGGACCTCTCAATTGCCGGTTGAGCGCCCTTAACCACTAGACCATGGAGACCCTTCTGTACAGCAGCATTCATTTTCAACTTGGCCATATCGGCTCGTATCTCACAAGTTAGTTTGAAGTGACTGACAATTGAATAAACTGACAAATATACATAAACAGAATTTATTAATTTCGAATTCCTTTAATTGCTATTACTTAAGGGCGTTCAACCGGCAATTGAGAGGTCCGTGGTTCGATTCCCGGTGGTGACTGATATTTTTGTACAGTAGCATTCATCGATTACCATCAGCTGTTCAATGCTGTTGTCAATATCCGCCATTGCGGAAGTCTTCATTATAAAGTAATAGCAATTAAAGGAATTCGAAATTAATAAATTCTGTTTATGTATATTTGTCAGTTTATTCAATTGTCAGTCACTTCAAACTAACTTATTAATTTTCGTTCAAATGATACGCTTTTAAATTTTTGAGCAGCTTTAATGCATTAGTAACTAGCTAGAAGAGTAGTCTTTGCTCAAAGTGCCAAGTGTAAAGTCTACTTTTTCTATAAGAAAAATCTAGATTTTATGACCTTGTTACAAAATCCTTATTCACTGCCTATTCATTGTGAATAACATCATAACCACAGCATTACCAATTGAATGATGATATTTCAGAATATCTATTTTATATTTTAATCTGTGATGTTTTCCATGACGAAATACTAAATCTGACACTGTATTTATGCTGTATTTACACTGTATATTAAAACTGACACTGTATTTCACTTTTATATAATGTATTAGTATTACTCAAATATATGTGAGTAATACATTATATAAAAGTGAAATACAGTGTCAGTTTTAATATTAGATTATATTTTAACTTTGATTCAATGAGATCTATTTGATTTTGGCAATTAACTTTCATTTAAGGATAAGGATATAGGAATAAGGATATGCTATCTAAAATATGACATTTACATAACCTATTTAAAAATTCAATTGATTAGTCTTCAAATTCTGATTCTTCTACTCTAATTCCTTCTACTGTTTTCTACTTCTCCTATTCCTCTCCTTCTCCTCCTCTTCCTCCTACTCCTCCTTTTCCTCTTCCTCCTTTTAGACCACCTTCTCCCCCCCCATTTTTCTTCTCCTTCTCCTCGTCTTCATACTTCTCCTCTTCCTCCTCTTAGACCACCACCTCCTCCTTCTCCTCCTCCCCCTCCTTTTTCTTCTCCTATTCCTCCTCGTCATCCTTTTTCTCCTCCTCCTTCTCCTCCCCATTCTCCTCCACCCCCTCTACCTATTCCTCTCCTCCTCCTTCAACTTCACCTCTTCCTCTCCTTCTCCTAGGGTTGAGTGGAAGAGAGGACCAGGAGTCCTAACTCCGCCCTAATAAAGGCATTTAATCAATCAATCAATCTCCTCCTTCTCCTCCTCCTCCTCCTCCTTCTCCTCCACCTTTTCCTCCTCCGTTTCCTCCTTCTTCTCCTTCTCCTTCTCCTCCGCCTTTTCCTTCTTCTCCTTTTCCTCATCCTTTTCCTCCTCCTTCTCCTACTCCTTTCCTCCTCCTTCTCCTTTCTCTCCTCCTCCCCTACACCTCCTCCTTCTACTCCTCCTCGTCCTCATCCTTCTCCTCTTTCTCCTCCTCCTCCTCCTCCTCCTTCTCCTCCTCCTCCTTCTCCTCCTCCTTGTCCTCATCCCACTCCTCTTCCTTCTCCTCTTTCTCCTCCTCCCACTCCTCCTGCTCCTCGTTCTTCTCCTTGTTAAGCTAGTTGTCCTTGCGACAGATACACAGAATGAGGAAGGCAATCTATAAAGTATAATATTAGATAATATATTATTATTATGTATAAATGTTATAAGGTAAGATTACTGTATTTCAAGTGTGTCATCAAGATCGGCGTTGCACGATACGAGTTTCCTCTATGCAACGTATCAACCACCGAGTTTCCTACTTGCAAGTGGCAAGTTTGACGCGTCATTCCACCCTCGCTTTGCGTTCGGTTCCCTGTTCATGTGGCGACGCTTTACTGCGTTGAGCATTGAGTCTGTCTGCCGTCTCGTAGGGCATCGGTGCGCGTTTGTTTTGCGTCGTAAATAATGACGACGACGCGTTCGAAACGACGCTTTAGGGACGTCGACGCCGGGCGTCAGGCGAGTTCTAACGTGGCTTGCGAGTGGTGACTGGACTGTTTTTTATTTATTAAAAAAACTAGATCAATTTGAAAAAATAATAACTTTACGAGACGACAACATACGGTTTCTATGTAAAATATTTTTAATTTGCATCTCAACTATTTTATGTTTAATTTATAAAATAAACCTAGAAGATATTGACATTTTTTACTCCAGATGAAAAAAGGTACCTCTGAGATACTTAAAATACGGTTTCAACGTAGGACTTTTCAAATTTCGTCTAAACTATTTAGTTTAACTTATGTTAAATTTGTTTAATAAACCTGCCAGGTTCTCTTATTTGTTCCAAAACCTGCCAGATTCTCTTATCTGTTCGAAATTTTGTTGAATTGTCAGATGGGGGAAATCCTTTGAAGAAATAAGATATAAATTACGTCTAGAGCGTCTAGTTTGTCTCACGCTCTGTTTATACTACAACCTTTGTTGATTTAATAATAGAGTAAACCGCTATGAGAAATGGGGTTTGAACTGCATCTAAACTATTTGGTTTGATTGAGGTTCAATCCATGGAATAAACTTGTAAGACCTATCTATTATTCTAAATTTTGTTGAATAAATAAAAATTAGGACAAATCACTATAAAGAATTGAGTTTCGAATTGCGTTCACTTCAACTTCTTTTTAATTTATAGAATAAACTTGTAAGACTTTCACATCTTACTTTTCTACTACAAGTTTTGTTGAATTAGTAGCAGAGAAAGCAGCAATAAGTTTTGTACCGATTGCGTTTAGGCTATTTGGTCCACCTATAGAATTAAACTAAAACATTTTCTTATCTATCACAACTTTTTTGAATTAATAGTGATCATTTTTTAATTGCTTCTAAACTTTTCAGTTTGATTCATGAAACGTCTAAAACGATTAAGTTTGTCTCACGCTCTGTTTATACTACAACATTTGTTGATTTAATAGTAGAGTAAACCGCTATGAAAAATGGGGTTTGAAGTTTGAACCCCATTTATGGAAAAAACCTTTTAAGTATTTTTATGTATAAAATCTTTTTTTGAATTTATAGTTGGGAGAACCGCTATAAATAAATTAATGTTGAATTGCGTCTAAACTATATAGTTTATCTTACATTCAATCTGTAGAATAAACCTATTAAATTTTCCACTTATCTCAACTTTTCAACTATTTTGATTTTCTACCAAATAAAATAATAAAAAGTGCGATCTGAATCACTATTCAATTTCCTCAGTTCATTGTCTACTTTATTGTGGTCAATGTTTTGAATAAATTATTCTTGCTACCCTAAATTAAGCTTCACAATAATAAAACAATAAGTTTCATCAATATTTCATAATTTCAAACAAACTGAATGGATTCTAGATGAGGTGTATAGTAGTCAAATTGTAATTAAATTACACTCTTCTCACAATAATTATTAGTGATGGTAACGTTGTCTCAACTAAAATTTCTCTAATGATTATTGCATATCCGTGCTTGCACATTGGAGCATTCAGATCTCTATGTTAATCACCACCGGAAAATCAAACTCATGCTGTGGAATGGTGTATTACAGATTGGAGGAGGTGAATACCATCATTACACAGCATGTGTTTCATTTGGCGGTAGTGATTTAGTAATTATCCTCGAGTATTGGATGCTCCATTACGAATCACCATAATACGTATGGGAAGTGATAGCCGAGTGCCGTAGCAGGTATCTGTTCCTCGCGGCTATTACTTCCCAAATTTTTATTTATTTGGATCACTTTGCAGAAATGTTTTAAAATAGGATTTAAATATTCTATTTTGTTTGAGTCACTTTCAAATAAAATTAATAGTTCACTTTTGATGGTGGGGTGCCTTCATTTTAACCACCTTACGGAGTCTAGCCATGTAACGAAGAACATAAAGTGATCCAAATAAATAGAGGCTACTTGATTGTGTTGTAAGGTGATAAAAAATAGAAATATATTTTAAAAATAAAAAGTTAATCCTTAAATCAAATGGAATAAACTAAGAAACTTAATCAGGAATCCAGTGGCAGCGTTGTTGAGGGGCCTCCCCGCAAAAATAATTCAGGAGCTCTAGGATACTAGGTTTTTATACCTTGCTCTATATTGTCCCCAACTTGGGGCCTCCAGTGACCCTCCCATTAGGCCCGTTAACGCTGTCACTGCAGGAATCTAGAAATCGAGAGAAATATTCACGTGAATTTTTACTTTTCCATGTATTACACAAAGACTAAAATTCCAATTTATTGTTTTTGAATTTTCAAGACTGATTTCTATGGATATTTTCATCTCATAGCAAATTGAGTCTGCCTTAATATTCCTTCCTTGTGTCTGCCTTCATAACAGTTTCAAAGCTGAAGCATAGTTGGTAGAATTTCTGACTTGACCTTTGAAATATAATTTCATATTAGCTTTCCTGAAAAGCGCGTAATCAAGGTCTCGCTTGCTTCATGAGCGCACAAAGAAACACGCATTTAATGAGAGCAATCTCATTTCAACTTTTAAACAGAGTTTTCAGGTACTTGAACTGCTTGACATTTCGCCATTCCCAGAGGTTTATTTTCTAAAATGAATATTCAACGTTTAAAATTCCACCAATTTAGCTTAGAGTTAGGGAAAGCTTATGTAACAGTGCTTTTGTAGATGAACAGCGTTTGGACGCTATATAAGAACAATAAAATGTGTAGGAACACTAAAAAAAAACTAAAATGTGTAGCGACACTCAATAATAACACTAAAATGAGCCAATTTCCTAATTAAAAGAGAAACTTTTAAAATATTTTATTTTCATACTATATTACGGATGTCTCAACATTTGCTCAAGAAAGATATCTATTACCAAGTTATACGATGAGAATATGAATAAATATATAATTAATTCTATTATTATTTTTGAATTTTGGTTTCCGCCATAAACGGCGTGTTATTAATCGTCAAATACTATAAAAATAACAACAATGTCTATATTTTTCCAAAGAAAATATTATTAATATTAATCATAATGGAGTTTATGTGTAATTTCTTTTGTCCAAAGCATACTGTTGAGTTCTAAAGATTTATTTACAGTCTGAATCGGCTAAAGAGACTGTACAAATAATAATTTTTTTTATATGCTAGGATATGTATAAGAATTTGGCAAAATGAATGTTAAAAAAAATCAGCACAAGTGGGAATATTTCATAAAAAATCAGTGTTTGCAATGTAGATTTTACACTTTTTGTATTTGATTGATTTTCTATTATATAGACTGTAAATTACTGAGAATAAAGCAAAGATAATTGTGAGTTAAATATAATAAAGAATAATAAGTGGTAAGAACTCTGGATAAATTAGGTTGATTTAAAACTACAAGATGAAATAAAAGTACGTTGCTTCAGATTTTGGACTTTTTTCAAACTATCAAACTAGCTTTGTAATTGGCAGAATTAAATATTTATTAAATAAATTAATTCATTTACAAAACAAAACACACACATATAGATCATCTATATGTCATGAAAAATATTAAAATACAAAATTATACAAAAGTAAAATCTATAAACTATTTTAAAATTATAATAGATTGAATTAATTAAAAGGGCTGATAAAGCTTTTACTCAGAAGCGCGATGCATTTCTCCAGTATAAATGAGTAAATATCATAATTTAAATAGAAATGAAGTGATAGTTTTTATATTAGATAATAAAAATTACTATCAAGTTATTGGAATGGACATATTACTACTTTATAGTTACTACTTAAATGTAAAGGGAATTAGAAAATTTACTTGAATAAATTTTTCTCTATCAAATTCTTTTCAATAAATCTTTTATGTAAACAATTTTCTCCTGATAGAGTACTAAATTCCATGCTCCCCTTTTACCCCAAGAACCAATTCTTCACAGATGCTTTGAAACAAGGTTACTCCATGAACACAGTAGCCCAATAAAATCTATTGGGATACTTTTTTTATAGCTTTCCACCATTGCAGATGATATTTACAACCTGAATATTTGTCGAAATTCCATCGAAATTTCCAACCCAACTGACATGTTATTCCAATTTCACACTAAAACTTTTAAAACTCAAACTTGAAAACTTTCTTTTGCGACGCCAGTTTGAAAACCAACTCCACAAAAACTTGGCTCCATCAATTTAATGACATTACATTGTAGTACTCTCAGCGAACGTGTTTTATTAGTGAGGAACTTTTAATAGTACTTTTCATGAACTCAGAATCGTGATAAATTTTTGTGTCGAACGTTTTATTGTCAACTGTGGAATTTTTTCAAAATTGGAAAGTTTGTAAAATTGTTTTCTGGACATGTGCGTGAGTGCGAGCGCCTTTCGTGTCAGCTATGTGTTGAACATCAGTAGCAACCGACAGGACTGTGTTGTTTTATGGATGAAGCCTCTCGCTTACTTTCAAAGGTCAGTTAGCGAGATTAAAATTGCATGCTCTTTGCCTGATTAAGTACAAACACGTTTTTTCTCCATATTTGTTGCACTGTTATTTTTTCAATTTTTATCTATTCATGTTTGTAGGATTTATTTTGTTTTGTGGACTATTTTGTTTGGAATGTTTTGCCTGTAAAATTACTAGTAATTATAGCCGACTGTAGACTACAAGAAAGGGTGAATCAAAGCTTACTGTATAATTATACGTATAAATTACACTGGGACTAAGGGTTGAGGTCTGTTACTTGAAAATTTACAAATTACAACTACAGTAAAATAATAAATAAATGCCTTTATTGAAGAATTTACAAATTACAACCACAGTAAAAGGTTGAGGGCATGTTTAACGTTGTGCTTTGAACTATGGTGATACTGACCTTGCTGCAATATTCAACCAGTGATCATTCCATGACAACATCATCAAATCATGTTAAGTTCTTTTAAAATTTCTACCAGCTATTAATTCGCTTTCAATGCTTCAAGTTATCAATTCTATTGAATTAATGGTATCTTTTTAGTCCTTATTGTTTCTACTCCTACATTTTCGTACTATTATTATTCTATGTTTTCTCCAAGTGTTTTAATTCTATTATTCATTTTTTTTATTACATCAATTCATGGCATCTATGTTGGATCCTATGATGCTCCTGTATGCGGACATAATTTCACAATGAAATTATTTGCATACAGTATTATTTCTGCAGATATTTTTTTTTGTAACATTTTATTTCTTGTACATGATAGTTAAGTTGATCTAAGTATTTTTTTTCTTTGTAGCTTCTTGGATTCTCTCCTAATAATTGATTGTTTTATAATTATTATTATTTTCTATCATGTATAATTTTTTTTCTGTGTATTTTTTTTTGCTAGTTTGTATTTGCGGAAATAAAGATTATTATTATTAAAATAATAAATAAATGCCTTTATTGAACAATTTACAAATTACAACCACAGTAAAATAATAAATAAATGCCTTTCTGAACAATTTACAAATTACAACCACAGTAAAATAATAAATAAATGCCTTTATTGAAGAATTTACAAATTATTACAACCACAGTAAAATAATACATAAATGCCTTTATTGAAGAATTTACAAATTACAACCACAGTAAAATAATAAATAAATGCCTTTTTGAACAATTTACAAATTACAACCACAGTAAAATAATAAATAAATACCTATATTGAAGAAAAGAAATACACCATCATAACAAATTTTAGGCCACTCTCCCCATAGATTAAATCCGTCTGGGAGAATTAAAACTACAGTAATTAACTAGTGAAATTAAGATTTTGCAGTAAATACAAACACAAGTTCCAATAGAATTCATCAGTAAATTGTTATGCAACCTGGTCAAAATGTTTTAGATTTATTGATTGTTTGGGTGCTTGCACAGTGGGGCGAGGATAATCAGCGTCGCATTATCAAACACATGCTGTGGAATGGTGGTATTCACGCTGCTACACTAACCCAAAGCTTATGTTCGATTTTGAGATAGTGATTTTCATCAAGTATTCAATGCTCCACTGTTCTCGAAGACAGTAGTATGGATTTGCGCCCTTAGAACTATGACACGATATAATTTAAGCTGAGGGGGGCTGTGTGAACTTTGATTTGAGCTATTGAAATTCGAAATAGCTTCAATAGTTAGTAGGGATTGATAAATGATCATAATTCATAATTGATTGAATAGAATGAATAGAAAATTTTGAAAATAGTTTACGAATAGGGATAGAGTTATGATTAGTGCATTGATTTTTCTTGTACTCTTCCACCTAGCATAATAAAATAAACAACCACATAAAATCATAAACTACATAAAAGTAACAGCATAAAACACAATTTGCACTCGGAGCGTTCTTATTTGCTTAGTAAAAAATTAATGGATTCTGATATAAATAATGATATGAGAAAAAAAATACTGTACTCTAGAATGAGTTAAATTGTGAAAATTGAGTACGTAGTAGCTTTAGCAGTAAGGTTTCGGTTTCATTCGTTGCAAACCGAGGTTATTGAGTTTCATAAAGGCGACGTTTGAACCCCAAATTCTCAACCAACAGTGAAAAGCTATAATTATATTTATGCCTTATGAAGGGGGGGGGGGGGTATGAACTTTTTAAGTTGATGTCCTGAAATGACCGCTAAGGTGATACAGCGCCAAATATTTAGTATTTTTGAGAGGGAGCCTAATTGCCTAGTTATAAGGCCCCAAATTCTTTTTTCTCTAGGCCTCTAACCGAATTGAAATGTGTTGTTAGTGTGAAAAGGTTTAAATTTGAATTATATACATACTTGAGTAGAAATGAATATTATGAGTAGACGAATAATTCGTCTTATTTTTTATGTTTTTATATATTTTTATATAAAATATATTTTCTTATATTTTTAAATATGATAACAATTATTGTTCTCATATAGTATGTGACTTAAATTAATTATTAGTTTATATGATTGTGTAATAAAGTATTTGTGATTTTCATTAGGTTGTGAGAAGGTACCCACTTGTGTACTATTAAGTCATTTTACTATTAGGTAAAGTTTGCTTAACGATGTTAATTTTCCTGTGCTGTGCTGTGATAAATAAATAAATATTATTACTATTATTAATTTAAAAAAAATCCAAGTTCACCCCTGAGTCTCAACATAATTTATGTGTGCTACAACATTAGGGATTGATATCAGGTTAGAATTATTGGTTACATGTATTGTATTGATATATGTTTTATTTTTTGTAGATTACGTCTTGGAGACTTCAGTTAAGACAAGTCAGATCAACAATATTATACACTAGATACCATAATTACTATATCAATTAGTTGAGGTGAAGCTTAATTTTGATGTGAAAGGAACTCTTGTACACCATAAAAAGCTTTATCAACTAAATATTTTTTCAATTGTTTTTTAAATATTTCTATATTTTCAAGACTCTTTAAAAAGTGCGGTTGCTTGTTGTAGAGTTTCCTACCAATTTAACTAGGTTTTTGTTTGAATAAGCTACTATTGTGACTCACCAAGTGATAATCTCCTCGGCTTCTTGTATTATAATCATGTACATCAAGATTTTGGTTAATATCATTCGTTTTTACATATAAAGTAGCTTCATATACATATAAGCAGGGTACAGTAACGAGACCAAGTCTCTTGAACTAGGGCCTACATGAATCTAATCTATTTACACCTAACAGCTTTCTTTTGGATCTTAAATACCCTATCAAGATTTTATTTTGATGACTTACCCCATACTAAGATAGCATACCTAATATGTGACAGTACGAGCCCATGGCTACCATGTATACCGTATTGGTTGTGATAGAAATGGGATTATTGTTGTTTGTACTAGTAGCACAGTACATTAAACCTATTCATGGAATGCCCATAGTTAATCAATATGACATAAATAACCAAGTAACTGTAGCAAACTGTTGATCACTAATATTCCCCATTTGAGCTTCAGAGAGTTCTCCAATGAATGTTTTTTTAACTTTTCATGTGAAATTTAACGATTTGCAGTCAAATATTCATTAAGAATAAGTATAACTCACTTAATCTGTAGGCCGAGCGCCTACAGATTAAGATGGATCTGAAGATGGATCTCACAGATTCGAAAGCGCTCGGCCTACAGATTAAGTGAGTTATACTTATTCTTAATGAATATTTGACTGCAAGTCGTTAAATTTCACATGAAAAGTTAATATTAACAACGCAGTTCATCATGGAACAAGAAATCCAGGAATGTTTTTTCTTGAGTGTATAACAAGTGATCAATCAAACTACGTTGGCAGCCTTGGATTGGGAACTGTATAAGATGACTTCCTACCGTGAAATATCTGTTACTTTTTGTCACCTGCTTCCCATATAAGCAGCCTGGTGTTGTATCATGGATGCGGGCATTTAGGCCACTTTTTCCATGGTGGAAAAGCACCAGGCTTGTCTGGGAGACGGAAGACCTTCTTCAGATCTTTTGTGGACTTTCTTAAGGAGAAAATTTTTTTTTTTTGGATGATTTGACATGAGTTTGAATAGCAATAGAATAGAATAGTTTATTAACCTTAAGATTTTCCAGCCGAATACATAGAATAACAATATAAAATCCTAGTCAACAGTCAATATTTAGTTAACAAAACACAAACAAATTATTTAAAAAATTCAAATTTTTACAGAAAACCGTATGCTGTCTAACTACCAGTAAGAAACTCTTAAATTGAGTTTAAAACTTTTAAATTGAAATTGAAGTGGTTTTTAGTTTAACTTCAATATAACCTAAAATTTGTATTTTCTTGTTCAAAATTTGTAAAGAAAGCAGTAGTGGGCTAGCCTATGCCTGTTGTATCTTTACTTGATAGTGTTTCGTGTAGTTGTAATGAATTAATAAATGGGGAGTGATAGCCGTGATCGGTAGCAGGCATCTATTCAATCACAGTAGATAAGCAACGCTCTCCTGGGCCCTCTTTGTAAGGGTAACCGATTGGATTGGCCAGCAAAACAAATCTGTTATCTGCTGTAAAATCACTTCCCGGTGGTTCGGAACCCACCTAAAACTGTAGGTCCAAGTCATCAATCACTATCATCCAACTCATTACTCACGCACAGGTCTCAGACCTATGTGGGCTTCATCCTTCAAAAAAATCCTAAAACTTTGTTTAACAACAATTGTAATGTTGGTAGGAATAGTGGATAGAAAATCTATCTAATCTTGGAATATTGTTTCTACTACACTTATTCATTGGACGTCTAAACTAAAAGCATATAGACTATAAAGTAAAATAATAATTATGAAAAACAATATTCAAATCTACAAACTTTATATCCTAGCTGAAACATTAGCTAACCAATAACTACTGTTAGAAATCAGTTCTAAATGATAAATGTCGCCTAGTAATCATTATTGGTTATGCTTTATCTGTTCTGTAAATATGAACGTTTGGTCAAAAGTTTATTAACATGTTATGTCAACGAGATTCAAACAATGAATGAAACTAATGTTTATCTGAGCGTTCGCTTTAAATACTGTTTTATCATAATCCAGAAAGATGGAGAGGTTTCTATAATGTTCTATCGAATTCTAAAATAAACAGATAAGACATTCTCCAATTTTCCATATAATTCTATAAAGTTCTAAGCGATCATTCTCAAGGTGTCACAGATAAACTACAAGGCGAGGAGAGTACAGGAGAAGAGTAATTAATTGCTTCCGGAAATCAATATTGACACAGGCAGATAACGCTGAAAATCACTGTTCCTTCTTTCTTTCCATGTCCATAACAGTAATATTAAGGCTTAGGTAATAATTATGACTTACTGAATTTTGAATAGCTATCTAAAAATAAATGAATAATTATTACTAATTTGAATTTTGAATGATTACTGTCTTTTGAATTATTTGAAAATTCGTCAGTGTGGCACTTAATGGTTTCCAGTTAAACCATTAAATATTAATGGTTCCAGTTGTATCCGTCAAGTTGTGAGAGGCACAAACTTTGTATGTTCCTCACCAAGTTGCGAATGTTCCCTACATGGGCAAACTTCTCCCTAACTTCTTGGATGGAAATTTGACTGTATACACTGAGGTCTCGTACCTTTGAAGCCCTCTGTTTCAGGAGCGAATATCAAAGTATGAGAAAGTCGTGTAGGAAATTATATCACTGTGGAAATATCAGGCCACTGCTCCTGCAAGATATTGGGAGAAAAGTTTCTATCAATTTATCTTCGGGGTGAGAAATGTCATTTTCACTTCGTGTAGTAGTGCTACGCTTTTCCAAGGAATGAGAAAACTTTTCAATCCATCCTCCTTGAGGCGGTTAGCCCCTTTCGTCCTAATTTAACCCTTCCAAAGGGCGTTCTTTCCGTGTAAGATGGCGAGAGGGATTTACTTCAAAGCTGATTTCGCCAGTCAAAGGAAAGATTGCTTCCTAATTGTTTTATAATTATTATTGCTGAGGATGAGTTCATTCATGTTGGTGTAAGACGGAATTCCTCTGCGGCTTGGTAATCTATAACTCATGTCTTTTACATGCGGAGGGATCTGAAAACTTGTGAATTATTTTCGTTTACCTCTTCTTCTAATTATTTTTTCTTCCCTTCTCCTTTTTTCTTTTTCCACTTCTACTTCCTTCTTGTTCTGTACTCTCTGTAGCCTCTATACTTATTCTTTTTCTCTCTTATTCTAATGAGATGAATAAAATAATGAGGTGATTTCCTATTCTTGTACTTCAATGCTTGAGGGTTTGCGACCCTCCGTACCCTGAGCTACACAATCTGAGCTACGTATCTTTCACAACTGAGTGCTTATTTTACAAGGTGTAATTCTAAATTAATATCCAAGAGTTGGAAAGAATTGGTCATTGCTCTTCAAAATGAAATTCCTTGTGAAAGATTGGTATATCCTAACATTTGGATTCTTCAGTGTTGTAAATATTCGAAGAAAGCAGTTGTGAGCGAAAGCCTGTGCTTTATTGCATTTTTGCCATGATGAATAAATAAACTTATCTGAATAGTTTCTTGATATGGTCATCTTCATACCACAGGCATAGATTTTCTACAGGCCTAGATTTTCCAGATCTCACAGGCCCAAATGCTGTAGATTTTTAGGTTATAAATGTATTTTATAATTTGTTATATTTATAGATTTTATTGCTGATGACGCTCACATGAGTCTGAGACTTGTGCGTGGGTTATGAGGTGGATGATGACACAGAGTAGGTCAGACTGGACTACGGGAATAGTAGTGTGTACATAGAAGATGACAGACTGACGTTGCTCATGCCTGGGTTGCCTTCCATAGATTATAATGATATACAATACATACAATATAAAAGAAGAAGGAATAGATTTGAATCAATCATTTTTTCCAAACTGCAAAAACATAATTCTAAATTTCGGGGTGAGAGGAAGATTTAAAGGTAGTATTTATGATCTCACCTTCACTTTCTCTTGACGAGAGGGAGTCTTAAATGCCCATACTTTACATTACATTTTAAGAGGGACTCTTGAAATTTAATGTACAGTTTGGGTATTTAAGAGTCCCTCGAGTCAGGAGAACCTGAAGAAACGTTCATAAATACGGACATAGCATTTTAATCAACCCGGGTAAAAGCATGAAAATAGAAGTACTTTTATTTCTATGGGTAGAAGAAACCATAAGAACGATCATTTTGTGTTTTCGAGCCCTCGAGAGTCCAAATTATGAACAAGAAGGAGCTGACATTGCTCAAACAACTGTATGACTAGTTCTGAAAAAGTCGGCTGTTCATGATGCTATACAAACTTTATGACCATACGTTATACTTTCACCTTTCATA
Source organism: Conomelus anceps (assembly GCA_948455865.1). Classification (NCBI taxonomy): domain Eukaryota; kingdom Metazoa; phylum Arthropoda; class Insecta; order Hemiptera; family Delphacidae; genus Conomelus; species Conomelus anceps. The sequence goes on from OX418221.1 coordinate 52,002,065, forward strand.
TTTTTTATCGATTTACTTTGATTTCCCTTGCTTCCTGATTTTCCATGCTCTTCTTTCATCATTCCTTTCCTTTGTATTCATCCTTCTTTTCTTCCAATTTCTTTTTTCTGTTTTTGTTGTTGTTCTTCTTGCACTTCCTAATTTCCTCCATTTACGATTTTAAAACCATATTGTGACCTGAGTGTAAGTGAATAGGATAAAAACTTGCGAATATCAAAGTTGAACAGAGAGAATGAGAGAAAGTTGGAGAGAGAGAGAGAGAGATTAGATTAGATTATATTATATTTCTTTATTCATGTAAATTTACAAATTTGCATATGAATGGTCAAAATCAAAATTATCAACATCACATAGATATATACAGTAGTGAACTCAGAAAATACTATTTTTATAGTGCAAAGAATTATGTACAATGATCTCATTTGTATGATATTAATTACAGTAATGACAATCCAAGTTATGCAATTACATGAAATGGCGAAGTTTGGACAAGGATTCGTCCATTCTTGACACTTAACCAGAGAGAGAGAGAGTGAGAGAGAGATAGGGGGGGGGGAGAGTGAGTAAGTGAGTGAGCACGAGGAAGTGAGAGAGCGAGAGAGTGTGAGAAATTAAAGTAAAAGATAGATAAATGACTTTATTTGTGCAATTTACAGGAAAAAAGTTGAGGCAAGCAAGCCAAAGAGAAGGAGAGTGAGAGGAGATTAGATTAGATTAGACTAAATTACTTTATTCATGATAAATTTACACATTTTTCAAATAAAAATTAATCACAAATTATTGTGCTTACGTACAATCATAGATTAGGTAGTAAGTAATGATGGTTCGTCTATGGTACAATATTCTTAACATCACATAGAAAGTGGACCCGGTTGAATACTTTGAATGTAAATACATTGTTTTCGAAATGTTAACATTGATTTTATGGATGGAGGTACCGTACTGTGATGAGATTATAAGTGATGCATTTACAAGAAAAGGCGAAGTTTGGACGAAAATTAGTCTATTCGAGCCTAACCTTAGGTAGAGATATTAGATTAGATTAGATTTCTTTATTCATGTAAATTTACAAATTTGTATATGAATGCTTAAAAACAAAATTATCAAAATCGCATAGATATACACAGTAGCGAACTCAGACAATGCTATTTTCATAGTGCAAAGAATTATGTACACTGATCTCAATTGTGTTATATTAATGATATTAACTACAGTAATGACAATCAAAGCAATGCAATTACGTGAAATGGCGAAGTTTGGACAATGATTCGTCCATTCTTGACACTTAACTCAGAGAGTCAAGAGTCACACACACACACACACACACACACACACACTTTCTCACTCGCATCATACAGCTTCACCTATTGCCCCAATCACCCTCACTCAGCCACCTCAAGACAGCCGCGCTGAACAGTGTCCGCCTCTCCACTGCCCTCACTGCCACTAGTAGCCTATTCCACAGTCTGCAGGCGGTCACACAGAACGACCCATTATACTTCACAGTGCGATGCCTTGGTATGTTAAACAAGCTTGCACCATATCTTGTGCCTCTTCTATTAATATCCCAAATGAATCGAAAATTGGAACTTAGATACTCTGGAGTTTTTGTGGACAGAATTTGGTGGAGGAGCATCAGCATATGATGAATTCTACAATCTTGCAGCCTTAGAATTACAAGCTGTGCGTAATAAGGACTTACACGATCATCCCTATCCAGTCCGAAGATGAATCTCACACAGTAGTTCTGGGCCCTTTGTAGTCGTTCAGATAGCGTCACAGTCATGTCATTAGTTATTACATCACCATAATAAAAGTGAGGGAATACCAACGTCTACACCAGCATCACTTTTTCACGGAAAGGTATCACTGATCCAATTCTCTTCAGTGAGTGTATACCCTATTACATGTCTTATTTACCTGTTCTGTCCAGTCCAAGTGTCTATTAAAATAATGTTATCCCTAAGTTTGATATAGTGTCACTGTATTCCAGTCTGTGCATGTTGATTTCAACAAAAGGTCCATTGTCCATGTCAAGTTATCTCAAGAGTCTTCTGTTGCCAATAATTATGGATTTGGATTTGCTTTCGTTTATCTTCAATCCATGCTGTGAAATCCAGTGTGAAATTGCAGCAAGGTCGTTGTTCATCAGATTGACTGCAGCCTCAAAGTCATTGGTTTTAAAAGGTCGGTAAAGTTGTAGGTCGTCAGCATATAAATGATATTTTGAATGTGTGAGTCTGTTAGTTATGTCATTTACATATAGGCTAAAAAGAAGAGGGCCCAATACAGAACCCTGTGGGACTCCCCTGTTGACCACCCTCCACCCTGACAACTCAGCTGATCGAACACACTGCTGCCTGTCAAGTAGGTAGGATCTCACCCATGCTGTGCTGCTCCTTGAGAAACCAAAATGTCTCAATTTCTTCAACAGAAGATAAATACAATCGAAAGCCTTGCTCAAATCAATAAGAGACATCAATGTGGCCTGCCTCTTGTCCATCGCCACCCTGATGTCATCAGAGACGCACAGCAGAGCTGAAGTAGTACTGTGCCCCTTTCGAAACCCAGATTGGCAGCTACTTAGTAGTAGACCTCTACAAATGACATAATCACTCATCTGCTTATGAGCAAGCTTCTCCTGACCCTAATGCTAGAAGTACACTATCACCGAATATTCGATCTATAATCTGAAGGTTAAAGAGGATTAGGTATCTTGCTGAAAGGAATAATCATGGAAAATTTGAATGCTGAGGGAAATTCGGAGGTCATAAAGGAAGTGTTGTACAGGTGGGTAATAAAAGGAGCTATTAAAGGTAAAATAATTCTGATGAATCTAATTGGGAGAGCATCCACCCCTACAGCATTACTTTTTATTTGACTAAGTGCCTTTATAACATCTATTTGTGGCACTGCTGCGAAATAAAATTCATCATTGCAGGGTGTTATTTCAAAATTACTAGTGAATTCATAAGCAAGATCCAGGCTCACTGAAACCCGAGAAAAGTAGCTATTCAGTTCCTCAGCAGTATGTCTGATAATTAATTTAGATTTATCCCTACCAGCTCCCAAAGATTTTAATGTTTTCCATTTAGAAGCAGCAGACCTTTGAGAATTTAGAAGACTATGAAAATATTGGCTTTTAAAGTTTCTTATCATTTGCTTACATACGGAATAGATGTTAATCTTGTACTCTGCATGCATTTCTGGGTTACCAGTTCGCCTGGCTGTTACACACAGGCTATCACGTTCTTTCATTAATTGTTTTACACCTGGGGTGACTCGCCTCTGCCTGAAAGGTACGTGCTTATTGAATAGGTATTGCAGATTATTAAGGATAATATTCAACATATTGCTCACATTATTAGTATAAAAAATGCCATACCAGGGCATCTCAACTGTTTCCCTGCATAATGCTGAATAATTTATGTTCTTATAATCATGATAATGATTAGTTTTGGCTTTAATTTTTAAGATCTGATTGAGTAAACACAATATATAAGATCATGTCCAGATAAGCCAGGAGCCGGGATCTGCCCATGAGATTTCACCAATTTTGTATCAGATACAGCAATAAGGTCTAGAAGGGTATGAGTGTGAGAGAGAGAATGATTGATGAGTGAGTACATGCGAGAAAAATGTGATAGAATCTGGATGAAAATTCACAGCAATACAGGATGATGCATATGGTGGCAAACGGTCGAAATTAACTTTTTCATTTTTTCACAAGATTTTGCGCTATCTCGATGGCTCACCTGGCCAATAATAACGGAATGTCAAAATTGACAAAGCACTCGAAAATGTATAATAATGCAGCCTGCAATAATTAAATATCATCAGCAGCTGATAGGCGACATTGTGTTTAATATGAGAGGCGAGCCCATTGAGTTCGAGGCGTAACCACGTAACTACACTATATTCAACACCCACTTTATTGCCACTTGAAATGATTAGGTACATCATTCCTACGTACATCATACATCATTGGGTACATCATTCCAAAGTTGTTAACTTTGTGTAATAAACACTTCGAAAGTGCTGCAGTGCATGTTAATTGGAGATTAATGAACAGCCAGTATTTTGAAATGGTGGTGCTCTACATATACAGTATAATATGCAGTAGAAATGAATCTTTAATCTTCACTGTTCTAAAATGGGTGTTTATTTTGCACGAAGTGAGGTTCGAATGAACAATCTAACTGCTCATTACAGGTTAATAAGATTAAAAATTGAACGATAAAGTCAACCTTCAAACGAAAAAACAAATTATTTCTCCAGCAATAATTGTTCTCAACACAGAATTTTGCTTCTGCTGGTTTCTGCTTAGCCATATCATGCTAGCTTATAGGATCCTATCCTACGAGCTAGCTTATTGAAAAAAGTGGAACTTGAAAAATGTAATCGATTAATTAAATTAATTTTGGTTATAATTTTAATAAATTTATTTCAAATAGAAATATTTTTTTCTTCAAAATATTACGCATTTCTTAAAAAATGATGCATTTTTCAAAAAATTCATGCATTTTCCCAAAAATTGGTGCATTTTTAAAAAAATCAATACATTTTTTCAAAAATCTATCCTATAAAAACAGGATATAGAAGTTAGCTAATATCAGGTGAAACGATAAGGGGGGTTTGAAGGGGATACCCCCCGAAATTCACTAACAATTTTAAAAAAGGATGACTTTGTGTCTTTCGTGGCAGTAAGCACGTTCTTTTCAGGTAATTTCCACCCAAAATATTTTCTTAGATGATTTATCTCCCCTCCCGAAATTCATTACCAACTTTAAAAAACGGAATTTCTGTCTTTTGTGTCAATAAGGACCTTCTCAGGTGATATCCTCCCAAATTACTAAGTTGATATCTGATATGACTAATATGATATTTAACTACTAATATTCAACTTAAACTTTCTTATAATTGACTTTGAAATTGGAAAATGTGTTTTAAAAATAGATGACTATGAACAATATATTCAATTCATGTTAGTTAAATGTTAAGAAACAAACTTAATTCATGTTAAGAAACAAAGGTCCTGAGCTGTACTTTTGCACATTAAAAGCATTTTAAATAATTTATTCTTTCATTTTATATGTTAATAAAGGCATTCATTATTATCTCCCTCTGAAAAATTGCTGGGTTCACCCAAGGCCAAAGTGAATGTCAAAGGCATTAAGTTAATTCATAATTTACAATAAAATAAAATTAAGATTTTCTTGTTTCACACATTTTTTAATAACTACAGTATCTTTTATTAAGTATTATATTCATTTACTCACACTTATACATCATGAACAATTTTTTACATAAATATTTCCTTCCTCTAAAAAGTATTTCCTTCATCAAGACAAGCGTTGTTTTTCTCTTACTTTAATGCCATTGCTATCGTGTCGAATGTGATTTTTATTGAATGATAAAGCCCGCTTAGGTCTTAGAACTGTTTGTGGGTAATGAGATGGATGATGGTTTTTTGGTAGATTACGTCTTGGAGACTCCAGTTAAGGAGTATAAGACGTCAGATTAACAATTATACTCTTATACACTAGTTACCATAATTACTATATCAATTAGTTGAGGTGAGGCTTAATTTTGATGTGAAAGGAACTCTTGTACACGTGGTGATTGATGTGTTGGACCAACAGTTTTGGTGGGTTCCGAACCACTGATAAGTGATTTTACAGCAGAGAACTGAGTCTTTTTGCTGGCAAATCCGATCGGTCACCCTCACAGAGAGGGCCCAGGAGAGCGTTGCTTATCTAATCTGATTGAACAGATACCTGCTACGGCTCATTTAATTTAATTTGAATGAATAACATGTTTTAAATTAGAGATTACAAAAAAGAGGAAACTCTGAAGCACGGTTTTTTATAATTATGTACACTGAAACCCCTACACAGATACTTTCCTTATAAATAACTTGTTCTCAATTGTAAAAAACTGGAAACACTTGGAATCACATTTGATCACAGCCAGAAAATCCCACACGCAAACCCACTGTGTCACTCTGCAGTTTATGATGACTCAGGGTTTTAGTCCTGAAAGAACCTAACGCACAGTTTTCGTAGGATTGACAAAACCCCTCAAGTGGGTTTTGTATGCGGGAAGTGTAATATTTTATTTTGCGCCTGTAAAACTATTTATTACGCTGGCACAGAGAACGAGAGAAGGTTTGTGGCATGACAAATGGGTTTAGCGCAGCGCAGACAACGAATCGATTCGGGATGTACACACGGGATCGTGTGCGTGCGAGAGTTGGACGGATAACTAATACATGAACATGGTCCTTACGCGGTGAATTGATCTGGTTCACCAATAGCACTGATAACGTTGGATCTATAAAGGTGACTCGATTGACAAAAATCGAAAAAGATTGAATCGATAGCGGTGACATCGATTGACAAAAATTGAATCGATTGACAAAAATTGAATCGATTGACAAAAATTGAATCGATACATCGATTGACAAAATTTGGAAATAGATGATACTTTCTGTAGTACAGTAGGAATAACGATGTCTGGGTGGATTGGTGTCCCAAATGTAAGATAATTGGATACTCTGAACGTTTTTGACATGTGAGCCTAAGCAAGTTTTAAGATGAAAAGTCCGATTTTTTTAAAAATATTCTAATTGAAATTTATTTTTTACTGTGGTGTAATAGGTAGCATATAAAAGAAAGCAACAATTGTACTTATTTATCTTCTTGCTATTGACGACACTGTTATTGTGTTAGATATACATGATGAAACAGACTGACGTTGTCCAAACCACTAATTATTAAAACACGAGAGACTATAGTTTCGACTGTTAGTCTACATAATTATTTTTTCAATTTCAACTAGAACTGAAGTATAGAGGAGCCAAATGGGAACCCCCCTTAGACAAATACTATTGGTTTATGTACTGGAAGCCTCTCATAGGTCGCACTCTACGTTGGACGTCTGTCATTGGCTGATACTAGACACGCCCACTAGTAACAAGAATTGCCTACAAATACAAACCAAGTAAGCTAACTTAAGGTATACAGGTCATCAGAAAAACAACATCAACATTAACAATCTGTAAAATTAAAAAATATAAATTCAATAATAACAAAAAATATGTATATATAATAACAAATAAGTAAACAGGAAGAACCGTAGAGGCTTTACGTGGCCCATACTGGGTCTATTATGAAAATAATAATAAATAAGTAAAAAAATCAACAATGAAAAACTCGAAAAATATGAAGGTCAATAGGTTTCAATCAAAAATAGCTCAATCAAGTCATAGAACTCATAATTATTATTGATAAATAAATACCTAGTTGACCTATTAGCAAACAAAAATAAACAAATAGATAATTATTTATTATTTTGTGACCTTGTCTGACCTTGATTGACCTATTGACTTTCAATATTTTCGAGTTATTGATTGTAGATTTGTGTTTGGTCATCTGGTAATCTATTCACTATGTTGTTATCATACTTGCTTCGTATTGGAAGGCTATTCTTATCACTAAAGGACGTGTCCGATATCGGTCAATGACAGACCTTCAATGTAACCCTCGGCCTATGAAAGGCTTCCAGTCTATAAACGAATAAACTAATAGTATTTGTCTTAGAAGTTCTACATTCGGCTACTCTTTTTTCAGTTTTATTCTATTTAGATTGAAAATGATCGCTGAGATCAGAAACCACATGATGCAATAGTCGAAACTATAGTATCTTATGTTTTCATTATTTAAGTGGTTTGTACAACATCAGTCTCATTCATCATGCATTTGATTTATTAGTGATTCAATACGACTTCATTTCTCCCTGCAACTTTGTAAAAAAGCTTTACAAAACAGAATTGATTGTTTTTTTTGGGTGGAAGTCAGTAATTTACTGGTAAGACTATTGCCAGAAACAGGAAGGAAATTAGGCATTATTCAGTATGAATATCTACCACAATACCACAATCACCAAATACAGTAATTCACCATATAGATATAGTAATTATGGTAACTAGTGTATAAGATAGTATAATTATTAATCTGGCTTGTCTTATACTACTTAATTGGAGTCTCCAAGACATACACACAAAAAAAGCAGGGAAGTATTGGGAAGTGATAGCAGTGACCCGTAGCAGGTGTCTGTTCAATCCATAAGCTACAAACTCCTGTGCCCTCCTTGTTGGGTGACCGGTTGGATTGGCCAGCAAAAAAAGAAGTCTGTTCTCTGCTGTAAAATCACTTCCCGATGATTCGGAACCCACCTAAAACTGTAGGTCCTGCTCATCAAACGAACTCCTTTATCCAGCTCATTACCCACGCACAGGTTTCAGATCTATGTGGCCTTCATCCTCCAAAAAAAGAGGAGATTTTTTATTGACATTATTAAATATATTCTCTGCTGTAAAATCACTTCCCGGTAGTTCGGAACCCACCTTAAACTGTAGGTCCAGTTCCTCTATCACCATCATCCAACTCATTACTCACGCACAGGTCTCAGACCTATGTGGGCTTCATCCTCCAAAAAAAATAATAGTTTTTATGGACGAAGAATAAAAATCGTATCGTGTGAGTGTGAGGCAAGGGACATAGCACAGATTACAGAAACATAGTTCTTTCGTCTGTGGACATAGGCAAGAAGACAAGAACATAACTTGCAACAAAAAGTCGGTGTCGTCTCGTACAAACACCCTCCAGTAATAATAGAAAAATCATCAAATTTACATTGTGTGATTTTAGCGACGGTGAAAATTGAAAATTTAACGACCGCCATTATTATGTGAAATAATTTGATTTTCTGTGTAAGAAATAATTACAGAGTAGTGCTGCGGCGGTCTTGTTTGGGGCGTTTTTATGTCGAGTCGACATTTTTATGTCAACCGGAAACTGTTTGCCACGAATTTGTTCTGGAATCGCGCCCCATAAAACCTTCCCCAATTACCGGGCAAACACTCGTATTTATTCGATTTCATCCCCTTTAAAAATCGATTGCATCCTCATGTTGCTCTCCAATTATTCTCCTGTCTTCTGGCTTACTGTACTAGTAGTGTACGAACTCTTTATTAGAGCTCGTAACGAAAAAGAAAAGGAAACAAAAATTGTGAAACATTTCAGGAAACTTATCAATTTCAGCCGTCGATATCGTAAATGTCCGCCATAGCCGTAAATCAAGTACTTGTTTCAAAGATATATACTTCGTAGAGATGTTTTCTTCCTGACTTTATTTTATGCCAGAGCGCTATCATTATGAGGATCGCTGTTGTACTGATGCTTCCTGGAAAAAATATTCTCTTATTTATTATACTCCCCTCTCACTTGATCTTTCCTCAACTCTCATCATTCCTTTCTTTTTCTCTTACACACACACACACACACACACAGTTGCAACTTTCCTCTTCCCCATAAAAACTTATGAGAAAGGTTTTATACATCATAAAGTTTTCCAAAATTCCTTAGGGAGAAATTAAGTAGTATCATCTATCATCCCCTAAGTAATTCTTGCTTAATAATCATAAATTTACTTATAAATTCAATTGCTTGATTCTTCTATTATGCTCGAACTTATTGTTTGCAACATACTGTATCGGTCTCACGAGTTGATCCCTGGCAGATTCTTTCCCTTCTCCTGTAACTCGGGGAGTCCGGTCCCACAAGATATCAAATTATCTTAAGATAGAAACTGCAAAACTTCAAATAACAATCAACCAACTCTCCGCTACTGTGCGTTGCAATGACATTAGCCCTAGACACCACTAGGCCAGTTGAAGCTGGCTGAAGTGCAGAAAACCTGTTAGTATCTGACCGCAGTTTTCAGATTAGGAATACATCTTTAGAGCATGCGCAGTTGGCTTCCTACTACCGCCGCCCGCTCCCGCACCGAAAAACTAGGGATCAACTCGTGAGTCCGATACAGTATTGTTGAATTTTCCACAATGAAACCTTTATTTAAAACCCGAGAGGGCCTTATTGAAATCGTGCCGTTGTCCGTCCGTTCGTCTGTCTGTTCTCTAGCGCTTGAAAGCAAGGTACTAAACTCTTGAAGGAGTTAAATGGTGCATATGTCTATCAGCACATCTGATAATAATAATAATAATAATGATTATTTTATGTAAATTCGACGGGTCCTTGTTTACTCCTTTGTATTGGCGTATAACATTTAATAATATTTTGAAAACTTTTTAGACAATGAGAATCCTGTATAACATGGAACATATGAATCATGTCACTCATTTAAAAATTACAATACTTATTTGATTACATAAATAAATATCATTCTCATAGCAATCTTCGTTTTCTAACAACTTCTATTAACAATTTTTTTACATTTGTTTTTATTGCTGATGATACCTACATGAGTCTGCAGACTTGTGCGTGGGTAATGAGTAGACAGAGCACTGACTTTGAAAAGACAGAACCCAGAACACTGTCATAAAAATACCGGGCTTTTTAATTATTAAACTGGATTAATTTAAAAGTCGCTCTTTTCCCCGATTTCGTTATGATAAATTAAAAATGTATTCAAAATATATATGTTCAAAAATATATTTGCCGGTTCGTTTAAATTATTTTTTTTTCAAGTTTCGTTACATATATATCGATCGTTATGTATTTACCTTTATTTAAACCGGATGATATATCTTTTCCTTTGTCCTATCGATCTGATCTCACTCAGTCTTCTTACCGCTCTTTCCAACTATTTTTGTTCCAGTAAACATTCCATAAATTCACGTAAATTTAATTATTGTCCCATTTTTCTTTACTTTCATACCTCTTAGTATCCCTTCTCCTGCGACCTTTATATCTAGAACGCTGTCTCACCGCTTTCCATTATTTGGAGAAAGCCTTTAAACTTTGCTCTCTGTCGCCTTGTTTGCTGAGACGGCCCCTTACAGTTCTCCCCGGGGAATTTTTCCTTTTTCCACCGCGTATTTTCCCCTCTGATCGACATACCTAACTTTTCCTTAACCCTACTTTCACCTCTAGGTCGTCAGTGCTAACCAACAGTTCCCTATCAAATTTCCGACGAAAAAAGTCGTCTTGTTATCGTGCAATCTGATTCCAATACTTTTCGTGACTTCCTTTTCCATTAGTACTATAATATAAACTGGAATTTTATTGCTTACCTTTTTCGCATCATGAAAAGCTCTGCCTGTGCTTTTTGCTGTGGAAAGCTGCAGCTGATGTGGTGCAATCGGTTGGAGAGCTTATCCAACCGATTATCTATTATCCGGTGATTCGTAGCCAATAACATAATTTTATATGTCCCCATGTTTTCTATATCATGTCTCATATGGTGAGGTGAAACTATACGTAAGGCTACTTCTGTGGTCATGCGTTTGTCTCCCGTTCAGTCGTGGATATTTTGGGTAATCACACATCTCATTACTCACGCACAAGTCTCAGACTCATGTGGGCATTATCAGCAAAAAATATTTAGATGGTGCAGAGTGAGTTTAATAATATTCCAAATGGTCGAAGCCACGTGTGGGCATTTAATAAAAAATAAAAATTTATAGAAAAATTAAATTTTAAAATTTATTTAATAGAAAGTTTTGGTTAAATTATATATTTAATTAATAATTTAATAATAGTGATTGATATAAATGATTCAATTCAAATTTATAACTTTTTGTTATCACTTACCCGTTCAGTGGCGTACCGAGGTTTCAAGCGCCCTGGAGCGGAAGTGTCTTACGATGCCCCCCCCCCCCCCCACCACAAAAAAAAATCGGTCTCACACTCAACCACCCGATTGAACTGTTTTTAATATAGTGGTCATTTAAAGAATCCCGCCTCTAACTACGCCGTATTTGTCAGAGATGAGAATCTCCGATGAAGGATTTTTTACCAGGCCAGATTCTACTTTAATCAATTTCCAAACATCTTGTTTTTTATTTTTTTCATTTTTCTATCAATTTATTTGCAGTTATTTTTCTAGAATTTTGTCATTCCTATAAAAATGTTCTATTTTGGAAGTAGGATTCAAAAGTGAAGTATTTCAGTCCTGTTCTTGTTAATATAAAAACCATTGAACTTCTAGTGGATTTATTTTTTCAGAATACATTCAGTCTTCATTCAATTAATTACTTGAAATTGTTATACCTTTTGTCACCCAATATAAATTGTTTTGGCTTTGCTACTTTAGACTATTTGCTACTTTTGATTCGACCGTTTTGCATTCTGTCTGTTAGGAAAGCATTTACGGCTAAACTCATGAACCGATTTCTTTCATTCAATGAACCGATTTCATTCATTTGACATGAATGTTCCTTTTAGTAATGCGCAGCGATGTATAGGCTACATACGGTTTTTTTAAATTGTGTTGCATTTTCCCCTTTTGGCCTTCATTATAGTAATACATTTTTTGTAAGTAAAAGGCAATTTTCTCTCAAGAACGGTGCGCCCCTCAGAGCCTTGCGCCCTGGAGCAACTGCTCCACTCGCTCCATTATCGGTACGCCACTGTACCCGTTGGTTCAGAACCAGCGCATTATTGTTTGTATATACCATAATATTAATTTTACTATTCAAATGAACTATATTTTTCTGTTATCTACTTTATTATCACTTAGCAGGTGATTCAGAGCCAATAACATAATTTCATAGGCCCCCATGCATTCTATATCATTGCTCATATGGTGAGGTTGAACTATCTGCAAGGTATACCCATCAATAATAGCCAAACGATTATTTATTATTACAAAAATATATTATTATAAATAAACTAGAAAATGAATCTCCACCAAATAATTTTTGAAACTTAAAGCACAGGAAAAAAGCCATAAACTCATGGCTAAAATTAAATTATTTTTCCTACAGCTGCTCGTAAAGTAGTTCTTTACGTACTGAAAACGAATTGTAAAATACCTCTCTACTGCTCCGCAAGCGGTAAAGTACTTTACGCTCGCCAGCTGTTTTCTTTACGCTTCTGTTTTGATTTTGATGTCTTCTCATTGGTGGATCATGGAATCCGTGAAATTCACATAACCTCAAAAAAGTCGAACGCTAACCAAATCCGCGCACGGTCCGTGATGTTACAAACTACAAACTTTTATTGTGTTGGAATCCAGAACTGCAGTTGTAGGAAAAATATTGTATGTATTTCGCGCGTGAAGCTTCTTTATCGCTCTCGCAAAATTACTGCGCTCCGCTGTGCGACGCGTAGTAAATGTTTTGGCTCGAGCGATAAAGTCGCGCTTCACGCTCTTAATACATAAATAACTATTTTCATCATTGAGCTTCATATAATAATGATAAACTTTATGAATAACTTTGTGTATACAGTACAGTAATGATGACACAGTTATTTTGATGATGTTACAAAGAATAATACTGTTATGGGTTCTATGTCTAAAATAACGCTGGCAAAACTTAAATTTATCACTCGCACTTTATTAACACAAATTATTCACAACTCACACTGTTCAGTTATTTCTTACACAAAATAATGTAATTGGAAGCAGATAAATCGATATTACTGTACAAAAATCAGTCACTGAATGTCATAAGGCTAATCTAATATTAAATAATAACTGTTCAATAAACTGTCCAATAATTCAAGAAGAACGTCGAAAAAGAACAATTAACTTACGTAGCACAAGTCCGTAATACAATAGAAGCTATGAGTAGAGTCCATTGGTATAAGTAAAAGGAAAAAGAATTATCACTAAAGGCACAGTATACGGTAATTAATTATCAGAGAACTGTCACTACTTGTTTTTCATGACGAATTTCAAAGAAGACTCAACGTTTACTCAAGTGATCGCTTTACATAGCCTTTTATTTGAACTAGAAAGACGGAGATTTCTCTATTGATTTCTAAATAAACAGATAAGGACACTCGCACTTTCCGCAATATTCGATAAGATTCCATTAATTTCTAGTCAAATAACTAGAACATTCTACAAAGTTCCAAGTAAACACCATAAAAGTGTCAATAGTAGAGTAATTAATTGCTTAGAAGTCAACATTTACACAGCAGATAACACCAAGAACCACTGTTCCTTCTTTCTCTTCATTTTCACTACAATACAGACGATGCGACTCACACTGGCGCACAAGGATTTTTCATTTTACCGGTGTCTTTGCCACTTCCTACCTACTATGTGATAGATAGGATTATTTTAATTCTCTATTTTTATGGTATCAATAATTGATAATTATAGTACATAGCTGATTTTGTTTTTTATAAGTTTTAGTGCAGTAGTTTATTTTGTAGAGATGTTTGTAATAATTTTTGGCAAATAAATAAATTAATTTATTCATATGAAATGAAAACATGCTATCGATGTACTGTATTTGCAAAAGTTAGAGAAAATTCAATAGTTCCCTAGATAAGAAGGGGGAATGATTTTCTCATGTAAAATTGAAAAGTGAGTAGCATGTTTATTCTCAAGTAATAAAAACCATATGATTATTATTTTTTAAGCCTAATATTTAGGATGAAGTGGAAAAATTTTATAATTAATATATTTTGAAAATAAATTTAAAGATGGCTGGAAAACTACCATTTTAATGAAAACTGAGTGTGTTTACCATCCAATTGAACCACCTCTTTTATTATTTATTAGAAAAAATACATACAATCAAAGGTCTAACTAAACCTTATAAGGTTTTACAGCAGGTGCCTGCTTAAAAAAAGACTTATTGTAAAAAGTAAACTCCATTATTTTAGAGTGAAACAAAAGTATGATGTATAAAAGATAGAGAAAATTCCTGGAAATGAAATAAACAGTCAGATAATAAGGGAGACTTGAAAACCCCTTTGTGTGCTTTGAGTATACTTTTCAAGTCGCTCTTGATTTAAAGAAGTATTCAATTTTTTTTGTAGATCACTTCTTGGAGACTCTAGTTATGGAGTATGAGACAAGTCAGATTAACAATTATACAATCTTATACAGTAGTTGCCATAATTACTATATCAATTACTTGAGGTGAAGCTTAATTTTAATGTGAAAGGAGCTCTTGTACACTATAAAAAGCTTTATCAACTAAATATTTTACCAATAGTTTTTTAAATATTTCTATGTTTTCATGACTCTTAAAAACTGCGGTAGCTTGTTGTAGAGTTTCCTTCCAATATAACTAGGTTTTTGTTTGAATAAGCTACTATTGTGACTCACCAAGTGATAATCTCCTTGACTGCTTGTATTATAATCGTGTACGTCAAGATTTTGGTTAATATCATTCGTTTTTACTTATAAAGTAGCTTCATATGCATATAAGCAGGGTACAGTTAGAAGACCTCTTGAACAACGGCCTACATGAATCTAATCTATTTACTCTTTCTATACACCTAACCTCTTTCTTTTAGATCTTAAACACACTATCAAGGTTTTGTTTTGATGAATTACCCCATACTAAGATAGCACACCTAATATGTTACAGTAAGAGCCCATGGTAAGCTGTAAAAAGTAACTTTTTGTCATTCAATCTAGCGAGCTGTCACAGGACAAGTACCCCAGATGAATTTTTATAACATAATTTTCTCAATGTATGGAGCCCAAGTCAATCGTCTATTCATCAAAACTCCTAGAAATTTAATGTTTTCTTCCTGGTCTAGTTGATTATCGTTTACAAAGACGTTTAAAGCCCTATCATCATTTGAATTATGTTTGTTTTTGAATTGAAGGTATTGGCATTTTTTACTATTTATTGTTAATTTCAACAGATTTAAGAATTAGATAATGGACTGCACATATGGGCATTTATTTCTAAATGATCTAGAATGGAATTGCTGAAAATGAGTGATGTATCGTCTGCAAATAAGAGGGCTCTACGATTAATTAATTATTTAGGTAAACGGTTGACATATATACAAAAAAAAAAAGCAAAAATAGGTTCATAAATGCAGGCCTCAGAATCATGTAGGCATCATTTAAGATCATGTAGGGTATTTAAGATCCAAAAGAAAGCGTTTAGGTGTATAGAAAGAGTAAATAGATTAGATTCATGTAGGCCGTTGTTCAAGAGACTTGGTCTCCTAACTGTACCCTGCTTATATGTGTATGAAGCTACTTTATATGTAAAAACGAATGATATTAACCAAAATCTTGATGTACATGATTATAATACAAGAAGCCGAGGAGATTATCACTTGGTGAGTCACAATAGTAGCTTATTCAAACAAAAACCTAGTTATATTGGTAGGAAATTCTACAACAAGCTACCGTAGTTTTTGAAGAGTCTTGAAAATATAGAAATATTTAAAAAAGAATAGAAAAAATATTTAGTTGATAAAGCTTATAAACTACTTAATAAAACAACTTTTGAATGGAAATTAACTCACGTTATGGCGTGACGGCCGTTTCGCTCTGTTGTCTAGAGCATCGTCAGACGACCCACAGTACACTGACTTAAGGTATGAGTTTGAGGGTTATGTATGTTGGAATGGGATATGGGGTGAGGGGATGAGTAGGCGGGAGGTTTGAAATTGGGATTATTTTGTCAAATAGAGTATGTGAGAAGAAGTTAATACACTTTTTATACTGTACAAGAGTTCTTTTCACATCAAAATTAAGCCTCACCTCAACTAATTGATATAGTAATTATGATATCTAGTGTATAATTGTTGATCTGACTTGTCTTATACTCCTTAACTGGAGTTTCCAAGACGTAATCTAAAAATAAATTAAAAACATCAGAAAAGAAGCGGTTTAAAATGACCACGTGTAGAATTAAAAAAATATATAGATTTATTAAAGGAAGCCTCCTGGTAGGTTTGTAGATGTCGCTTGCAGATATCAGCTAAAAAAAGCGTTTGAAATTCCTGTGTGAAAGTTGGAGAATATTCAGATTTTTATGCGATTCAACACAATATTTTCTCCTATAATAATTAGTATTGGATTCTCTCCTATTGTATGGTTTGCTACAGAGTCTGTCTGTTCAAGAGATAGACGTTGGTCCCTTTGTGGACAGTGAAGCTTGCATGTGGTCGGAACAAACAGTCTGTGTCCACATACTGCACATGTGTAGCATGCTTGTGTGAGCAATAGTTGTGTCACATTAGAAGCAAGCAACTGCAAACTGATTGCTTCCGTCCCAACAGACTAATGCTGTTGCTGAGTGCAGTGGTCAAACACTAATTGGGCTGACATAAAAATGGTCATTTCTTTAAACATTCGTCTCTAATTCAGAGTATACTAGTCAAAAGAAATATATATCTTAGATTATTCACTGCTCTGATAATCTCGTTCTAAATCATTTGAATAAATATTATCAAAAGTAAACTCTATTATTTTGAAGTGAAACAAAAGAATGATGTATAAAAGTTGGAGAAAATTTCTGAAAAGTAAATAAAAAATATTTTTGCTCTATGTGTGTGTGAAACAGCCCACACAGAAAGGAAACATGTTTTTTCAAATTCATCAAAATAGTTTTCTTTTCAAGCTATACTCATGCTAGCAAAGGTATTTTTATTTATTAAAGCCAGGTTTTCTTAGATCCACACTTTTTTCTTAGCGCACTGCGGACTCATATTGCCAGACTCAACCTAAAGAATTATGGGGATTTGGCTCGAAATTACCCTAACTAACAATATTGAACGTATGGTAATTTTGAGCCAAATCCCCACAATTATTCAGCTTGTTTCTGGCAATACTGGTGCATTGTGCGTGCACCAGTATTGCCAGACACAAGCTGAATAATTGTGGGGGATTTGGCTTGAAATTACCGTATGTAACAATTGAACGTACGGTAATTTTGAGCCATACTGCCAGTATTCTTCAGCTTGCTTCTGACAATACTGGTGCGCAGTACGATACACAAAGCTAGGAAAACTGGAAAACTTTCCTAGCTGGAGCTAGGAAAACCCAGCTTTACTTAAAGTCATTAAAGCCGCGTCTCCACCAACCGAACATGTCTGCCGAACGTTGTTGGCGAATACAAAAGCCGGGCAAACATTAAACATGTGGGTAACCGAACATGTTCGTGAGTTCAATTGAAATGTTCGGTCTGTGAGCGAACAGTGATGACCAACAACAGGTTCCCGTTACTACTCCCACTATACCGATCGTAATGTTCGAGAAGGCGTCCACACCAAACCAACTCCAAAAAATGTTCGGTGACATCAGCTGATTCCAGCGAACACTGTTCGCCGAGCATGTTCGGTTGGTGGAGACGCGGCTTAATAATGACATAAATACAATCAAGCAAAGATGCAACAGGATAATGCCCACAACTGCTCTCTTTAAAAAAATTTCGACACTAAAGAATCCAAATATTAGGTTATGCTAATTTTTCACAAGGAATTCCACTTTGAAGTGCAAGGACCATTTTTTGCAGTTTAAGAATATTAATTTGGAAGTCCACTTTTAAAAAGAAGCACTTTTGAAACTTATTTAGAAATTTATTGAACTCAAAATAACGAAAGAAGCACAATAGTCCAAAAAAGTTCTCCTGGGCCATCTTTGTAAGGGTGACCAATTAGAATACATTGCTCTCTGCTGTGAAATCTTTTCCCGGTGGTTCGGAACCCACCTAAAACTGTAGTTCCAACTCATCAATCACCATAATACAAGTAATTACCCACGCACAGGTCTCAGACCTATGTGGGCTTCATTCTCCAAAAAAAGTAGACATAATTTTGAATTTCGTTTAGATTTTAGAGCGAAAATATGGAAGTCAAAACATATTTATTTCAATCACATGCTTCATCATAATAAATATTCTTTGTCATATTTTTTACAACCAACTTGTGTAAAACTGGTTTTTATATTATTAAGCAACTGGTATTTTGACATACATCACCGCCCAGATAAACAAAACCCTATTCAGTGACAACAGAAAATATTATCAGATTCTTTGCAGCATAACCAAGTTAGCAGGCACTATGCATTTACATCACGTATAGGTTGGCATGGCGTGTGGGGCTGAAAGTTCTGCACACACGCGAGGGTCCTTCACAAATCTTATCGGGCCCTTTCTTTCAGGGTTGAGGGCGTGAGCGTGCGTTTGTTGGAAGGGACAAAGGACAGATAGCGGTCTGAAACGGGGTCTCACTGACCGGCCCTTGAGGGAAACCTCACCTCAAACCCTTACCTCACAGACCCGACTTGCTGAGGTATGCTGCAAAACCGTAATACAATTTGGTGCTGACGTCACCTTATCGGCTACTTCTGACGCTGAGAGCTGAACACTGAGGACCACTGAATAAATTGCTTGTACCTTTCCGAGGTCTGCTTCTGGAGTGTTCCATTGTCTGTAAACTAATTTAATTTCTTCATTACTTCATTACTCCCCAATGTAGTACACAAGGAAGTTAGGGTACCATTACACTTTATGTTGTGTTAACTAACCGAACAGTGATCTAGGAAAGTAGTCTGACTGGGTTTGCCTAGTACATTATAGTGTATGTATAGTATAAGGTGCTGCATAGTTATTTCATGTGCTTGGAAACTGAAAATAAAACTTGATGTTGTAGTTCCATGTTACTTTATCACTTGATATTTAAACATAAATTGTTATTGGAATAAACTTTACTAGCGAATTCAACACTTATTTGTGTGATGTCCATTTCGCATTGTTGGAATGCTTCCTCAGACACGACTGGATGGCTGGAGGCGTACTCAGTCGTAGGCCTTAGAGTAGACGTAGACCTCCAGTCGTGTCTGAGGAAGCACTGCATTTGTTCGAAATGGCCATCACACGAATTAGTAAGAGTTGAATTCACTAGAAAAGTATATTCCGATAATTTATTCATGTAAAAATAAACGTCAGTTATCTCCAATCATTTCCCCCTGCTATTAAACTGAAACTAACTGCTTTAAACTTAAACTGAAATAACTGAATCTATTTCCACATCTATTGAGAAATTAAAAAAAAAAAAACATATATGTATTTAAAAATGAGGAAAACTGAAATGCAAAGCTATAAAATCGAAAACTAAAATAATTAAAACTCTGCCTTGACTATGATGCTATACTGTATTATCTGTTCGCTGTATGCTGTATTACCTTGATAAACTGTATTATCTATTCTTGCGAAAATACATTGCAACTTCGTATTTAATACAAAAACATATTCTTTTACTTGCCGAAAAATTGGAATGTATAACTGAATTTGTAAGTAAAAGAATATGTTTTTGTATTAAATACGAAGTTGCAATGTATTTTCGCAAGAATAGATAATACAGTTTATCAAGGTAATACAGCATACAGCGAACAGATAATACAGTATAGCATCATAGTCAAGGCAGAGTTTTAATTATTTTAGTTTTCTATTGTATTCCATTCTTCAGTTATTCATATAGTCCAGTTGTAGAGTTATGAAATACAGTATTGGAAATAGTGTACGGAAAATGTTTAAAAAACTATTGTAAGTGCTGATTTTGACATCCACATAGCAATAATAGTGACCCAATTAATAATAGTGCTACTATTTTTATTTCCCTGTTCTAGTTTATCATACTAGTTTCAAGTTTTTCCCCTGCTTTCTTTTGCCTCTGTCTGTTACAATATTATGTTATTACTGTCACTGATACTGGAGAAAAGTCATGGACAACGGTACCTTATCTTGGCTCAGTATCTGATAAATTAGTGAAAGAATTGAAAAACAACGGTTTTGATGTGGCTTTTCAAACCAATCCTATTTTAAATAGTTTGGGTGTCGTAAAGATAAAATTGAGATAAAAGTGGAGTTTATAATTTGAATTGCAGTGATTGTAATGCCTGTTATGTGGGTCAGACTAGTAGAAGATTCAAATGTAGAATAAATGAACATATTAGGGATTGGAAAACCCAAAAAGGATACTCAAATTTTGTAGAGCATCTCATTAATAATGGCAAAGGCAGACAATTAAACATTTTAGAAGCTTTGGAGATAACTAGGTTTGTAAAAATCGATTCCAATCCTAGTCTAAATGATCAAATATATTTTAACCAATTCAATACAACAAACTTGGTTTCATCATAATTTTGACCCATTTTAATAACGGCACTTCCGTGTCTTTCTCGGTTGACCTTGACTGCATTTCAGTGAGCTTCAATTTTTTTATTAAAAAATGATTCAATTCTAGCCTACTTGAGTATTGTTCTTCTTTGTTACTATCTAGATGTTCAAATCAAATCAAATTTTATTCATCTTCCATAACAAAGAACGGTTTTTACATAATGTTCACGGTTTTTAGTTCTTGATTTGATTCTTATTTTTGCTTGTTGCTCCTCCCACCAGTGGGCGTGACTTGTTATGACCTTCAGCCAATCACAAACCGTGAATGAAGATCAGCCTATCCCTTAGTCAATAGTATCATTCCGTGTTTAGTATAATTATGACTATACTATAACAATGTAAGTTTTAAGGCTAGAACTTCACAAATTGTGAATTTGCCAAGCCTTGGTCTTCATAAATAATGTTATATATATAGAAAATCATCTCACCTTTATTTCCATTGGATTCGTTGAAAACAGCTTTCAAATTGCTCTTCTTTTTCGCAAATTTAACCAGTTTCCACCCTCTTGTAGACATTGTTTCACGTAAATGGACTACTTTGTAAGCTACCAAAACGCCCACTGCTTTGTTGAATATGTTCCAACAATAAAATAATATCCAGTTTATAAGAAATGATGAACTGGTTAAGAGCGGATAAGTCAATGACCTAGTTATAACTTGATATTTATTGACACGTGCTCATACTGTCGTTAGTGCAGAATGTGTCAAGTTGATGAAATTTGGACTTAACACACTTTACACTAATATGGGTCTGCATTGTCATTTGTGCAAAATGCTATATATGCACTTAACACACTCTGCACTAGCATGGCAGTAGAATCCACTACATATCACAATTTGCACAAATGAGTTAACATTCAATTATTAGATATGCACTTACCACACTATGCACAAACGTTTCTATAACATTCTTTTGATAGTCTAGTCACATAATCCCATTTTTGGACTTTACACATTGTGCACAAGCAACACAGATATATTCAGCTACTCTGTACTTTAGTTTTAGTTTGTTTGAGATTGATGATGGTATAGCAACCGAAACTAGTATCTCAATATTTTTAATAAATTTGGTTGTTACAACATCGTCTTATTATTCATTAAATTATATATGTTCATTAATTTTCGTCTTGGTTTTCTCTTTCTCGGTCCTCTTCCCCTCCTGATCCCTTTTCCCTTATTCCTCCTTGACCATCTTCCATTCCTCTTTTTCTCCTGTTCTCCTCCAGTTTTCATCTTGTCCATTATCACTGTTTTCTTTCCTCATTTTCCCTTTCTCTCGTTGTTCATGCATCTTCTCCTCATACTGCTCTTTACCACTTCTTTCTCACTCCTTTTATCCCTCATTCTCCTCTTCCCACGTTCCCTTTTTTCTTCCTTCATTTATACTTTGGAGCTTTGACGTACTTTTCACGGAAATTCCTCATTTTTAACAGTGTATCAAGTTCTGAAACCACTTTTTTGGTATCTCTTAATTTTTGTGACAAATCATATTGTCTTTTCAACAATATTTAACTGTTGATATGAAACCACAAGTCCAGACTTAAGAAATCAACACAATTAAAACTTATTAGTTCGGGAAGATAATAAATTCACGAAACCCATCACTCAATGTTCAATTTTATGCATCATATTCGACAAAAACTAAAGTTTATGATCCAAGAAAAACTTTTGGATAGTTCATCTTATGACTCAGACATGAGTTTTATTGATAAACATAACTAAACAAATGATATTGTGTATCATTTTCTGGTTGATATATGTGTAAACACTGTTTACTGTTTGAAGTACTGTATTTTGAAATAATGCTCAAGAAAGTTTTCCGATTAAAATGTCAACTGCATTGTACCTTACTAAGTAGTTTATGCCCTTGCTATTTATGTCCGGGTCTCCAACCACTGTTCTATTCCTGTCATAAAGGTCTGGTCTTGATCGCTACATAAACTTCGAAAAGAGCTGTTTATTTGATAAGCACAGAACTTTTAAATGATTGATGGAGATCGGATACTATTTCTGATCATGTAATGAATTATTATTGTTTCTGTTTGCTTTTATTGGACACAAATGTTAGTTTCTTTACTATTTTCTGTTATATTAAACGCCTCTTGTTCCCTTATTTCTCCTTCTCCGTTCCTTTCATAATAATTCTTTTCTCTTAATAACTTTCATGATTTATTGTAAATTTGCAGAAATAAAGTAATTTGTTTCTGTATTTTTATGTGAATTTGCACCTGTACCTGTATTTGTAAGTTATGTATATCTGCATTTGTATCTGTATCAGTATTTGCATTTGTATCTGCATCATTTCAAGGTTTGAGGTATTTGAGGGAATTACATTAATGTTGATTTATAATTTATTAAAAACTAGTCTCGTCCAAAAATGAAAACTACAAGAACTTTTTTGCTTTTAAAGTTTTAGTATCTGTATCATTATTAGTATCTGTATCTTTATTAGTATCTGTATCGTTATTATAATCTTTTTTCTTTTTTCCGGTGGATGAAGCCCACATAGGTTTGAGACCCGTGCGTGGGTAATGAATTGGATGATGGTGATTGATGAGTTGGACCTTAAGTTTTAGGTGGGTTCCGAACTACCGGAAAGTGATTTTACAGCAGAGAACAGAGTCTTTTTTGCTGACCAATCCAATTGGTCACCCTCACAAAGAGCACCCAGGAGTTTCGTAGCTTATCTCTGATTGAACCTGCTACGTTACTCAGCTATCACTTCCCTGTATCATTATTTTTATGTGTGCCATTATTAGTATATGTATCATTATTAGTATTTGTATCATCATTATTTGTATTTGTATCATTATTAGTACCGTATCTGTATCAGTATTATCTCGTATCTTTGTCTGTATCCTGTATCTTAATCAGTATCTTCCATCGTATTTAATTTCACAAGAACGAAGTACTATAAAAGTCCATCGTATTTATTGATAAATACAAACTAGAATAGCTTGAGAACTATCCGAGTTCAACTTCTTCCATAAAAGTAAAGTTTATGAGGCCATGCAACTCAGCTATAAGTGGTAAAGTTTAGTACGTAAGTGCACTTGATGCTTTTAAAATTAACGATGCATATAAATTGCTATGTTAATGCTGAATTGTCATTTCTCTCAATATAAATTATTTTAATCGTAAAATTTATTAATTTCTGAGGGTTTTAAGAGGCATTTATCCTTTGGCCAGACTGCTAAGATAAAAGTCATATTTATCTCTGATATAATTTATCTCTGGTAATATTTTATAGAATAGAATAGGGTCGTGCGATCCATGAAAACAAGCGTTTCATATAGCTATTTTTATACGTTTTTACAGATTTTTCCAAAGATGAGTCCAAATTACAGTGTAGCTTATACTAAATATATATACTATCATGCTATATACTATTATACTTTATACTATTATTCTATATACTATTTATATACTATATACTTAATACAGAATGATACTATTGGCTGAGGGCGAAAGTGCCTCTCAATATTATTATTTATTAGTCTTAGTCATAAGTACATTATTATAATACAAGAAGCCGAGGAGATTATCCCTTGGTGAGTCACAATAGTAGCTTATTCAAACAAAAACCTAGTTATATTGGTAGGAAATTCTACAACAAGCTACCGCAGTTTTTGAAGAGTCTTGAAAGTATAGAAATATTTAAAAAACAATTGAAGAAATATTTAGTTGATAAAGCTTTTTATAGTGTACTAGAGTTCCTTTCACATCAAAATTAAGCCTCACCTCAACTAATTGAAGTAATTATGTTATCTAGTTTATAATATTGTTGATCTGACTTGTCTTATACTCCTTAACTGGAGTCTCCAAGACGTAATCTACAAAAAAAAAGTTTTATTATTCATTAAACGATTACCGTTGAAAATAATTACATTGTAGCGCACTGTAATTTTGCGTTTTCGTGGAAAATTCAGAATACTATACTGTAAAACAACAGGAAACCAGCAACACATTTCGACTGCATGGTTTATTATCAATGTGTGTCATGGATTCCTTATATATCTTACTTTACAATTATTGAGGCAGATAAAAAGTTAGTGACTTTCTTCAGATTATGACTAATATTTTTTATTTATTAATTGATGTCTTTACTGTATTGAGAGTCCATGGTTGTCTACAACTAAACTACTTTTGTCACATTGTAGTCCAATTTAGAAAGATGCACGTTGGACACACCCTAATTTTTTATAAATTGTCTAATATGATGGCAATTTTGAGGTTTTGGGCGTTATGAATCCTAGAGGATTGCTTATATAACTTGTACTGAGTTGTAAGTCCACTCCCATTGTTATCTTGTAGGTGGGTCTAGCTTCGCTTAATTTCAATGATGTCATTTTGGAAGTTAGTCAGATATGCTACCTGTTTTTATACTACTAGTGATAATATGAGCGGGTTTGGCAGTGTTAGTTTGTGCAAATCTCTTCTACTTGGACTTCTAATTTGTTTCTTTATCGGTCAATATTTGATTCATTCAATGCGTAAGTGTCGATGCAATTGTTTAGAAGGTCTTGTTTTTCAGTTTTCTATGTAAATTTTTTATTGCCAAACTCTTGTAAATAACAATCAATCACACACAATTAATACATTTTTTTTGGCGCCATCAGCAAAGCATAGCTTGTTCGCTAACGACGAGTTCTCCTTCATTACAAATGAAAATTTTTCCTCTTTACTACCCAAAATTACACTGGAATGTTCATCAATAATTCACTAAATCAAGCATCCAACCAATAAAATAAAAAATAGTCCAAAACAAAAAAACAGTAGAACAAAAAAGAAAATCTATCATCACTATCTTTAGCAAAACAACAGTAGAACGAAAAAAAAACTTATCAAATACAATAAATAGGCAACAATTACTCAACCTAAACGTTACTATAACTTAAAATATATGTTACTTTTGACCCATTCCTCCACATTTCTCAATGTAGAACTTGTATAGGAGCTAAATTTTCAAGATTTTATAACCATAATGAATAATAATACTTGATTCATGAGTCTTATTTTTCATTATGGATACTTCCACAGTATCACCTTCGCCACTACACAGAAAGTTTTCGTAACCAGTTATTCAATGGCGTAGTAGTTTTCCTTCCATAGATGACAATTTAGTCGCGTTTACCTTTTTTATCATTGCCAAAAAAGTAGGAGTGCTTTATATTCATTCTTGATATCTTTATTATTATTTTCTAGTCAATCATCTTTCTTTTACTTTCTTCTGTTAATCTGTTGATCTCCTGATTATTTTTATTTCAAAGAGCAATACTAATAACATGATTGATTTTCATTGGAGAAAATATTCATTGTTTCTTGATCAATTAATTTCATTTAAAAATCATTGAAATGTAATTATTCAAGGTTTTGATGGCAAATATTTCGTCTAACCTTCAATTCCAAATGTGGATGTTTTTTTAGATTAGATTATCTTTCTTTATTCATGTAAATTTACAAATTTTGCATAATTATAAGTAGTTGAAAAAATTATCAACATCACATAGATAGGCTACTATAGTAAATTCAGATAATGCTATTTTTATAGTGCAAGATATTATGTACAATGATCTCATTTGTATGATCTTGATGATATTAACTTTGGTAATGACAGTCTAAGTGATGCAATTACATGAAATGGCGAAGTTTGGACAAAGATTCATCTATTGTTGACTCTTAACCGGGATGCGGAGGTGGGAGGGGAGGGGAGATATGAATAGTTATAATCATGCTTTTCATGAGAATTGATTATTAAATAAGAGATGCACTTTTAGGGCTTGTCGACAGCCGTCAATTTGTTAATGTACTCTCTCCATTCCAATTCAATATCTGAAATAAACTTTTCTTGCTTCTGTACAAAAACCATAGATATATTAATAAATTAAGTTATTACTATATTTATGACAAAAAAATCAAATTTTTCATAGTTTTCCGTATTCTAAAGAAGCTAATTTGGAGGTTTTGATCTGAATATGTGTTTCGGAGGACACGTTAAGCTGTCGGTCCCGGCTGCCTAAAAAAGTCACGTCAGAGGCCCTGAACTTATTCAGGTGCGACCTGATAACTCTGACACCAGACCTGAGCCAGCCAGGTCACACGATATTATTATTTTATTATTATTATTATTATCTGAATATAATGCTTTGATCGAAATTAAGACAGTCTTCTTAGTGCTCCTCTTGTATTCAGATATTCAATTCACAATTAATTTAAATATCTCATTATTTTTTATTCGATACAAAATACTTTAGTTCCGTAAACATTTGAAAATCAATTCCGGGAAAGATATAGAGAAGATTTTCCCATTTACATAAATTATCGGAACATCCATAAATTTGAAAAATTGTTATGATTCGTGGAGGACTACTAAACTACAAAATATCCCTTGAAATGGAAACATATTTTCCCAGTATTGAAGCTTTAAAATTAGTTTGTAGTTTCAACTTGCTGTTATAGAACTTTAAACTGCAAACTTTCAACTTAAGCTCTCTACTTTCAAATATAAATTAGGGGGCAACAGCTTGATTGAAAGCGAATTGTTTTCTAAAATTAGAAACAAACAAACCTTTCGCCAAGCACAGTGAACAAAGCTGGATCGATCTATTTTCAGATTTATTTTATCGGTTCGGTGCACGAGGGAATAACATGGTGATCTGCGATTTTTAAATTAGCAGTGACCTTGTCTTTTTTAATCACTTATTTCCATTAGAAGTATTGTTCAGAGAAGTTGAATTCTAGTGCACTGTAGTTCAAATTTGAAAATGTGGTTTGCCAATACAAGTTCGTGAACTTTTTTATGAAGGCTGTTATTAAATGGATGGAATAATACAAGTGAGAAAGTTTAGGGAAGTGATAGCCGTGAGCCGTAGCAGGTATCTGTTCAATCAGATAGAGATAAGCTGCGTTCTCCTGGGCACTCTTTGTAAGAGCGACCGATTAGATTGGCCAGCAAAAAAGACACTGTTCTCTGCTGTAAAATCACTTCCGGTGGTTCGGAACCCACCTAAAACTGTAGTTCAAGCTCATCAATCACCATCATCCAACTCATTACCCACGCAGGTCCAGACCTATGTGGGCTTCATCCTCAAAAAAAATCTTGATGTTTATAAATGTTTTTAGTGATTAAAGTCTGTTAGCTCAAACTACTTCAAAATATTTATTTGATAGTGTGCTTCTAAACATTAGGTCGCTGGAAGTCTTGCAAGGCTCCTTTCCCTGGACTCATTGACGAAAACTCTTTTCTCTGCTGTAAAATTACTTCCCGGTGGCTCGGAACCCACCTAAAACGGTAGGTCCAACTCATCAGTCACCATCATCCAACTCATTATTCACGCGCAGGTCCAAAAAAAATATACTACATTTTAACAAAATATTGTCAATTTTGAGCCCAATTAGAAAATTGCAAAAACCTACTCTGGGTATATGCTTATGTCTCAGCTGAAGATGTACACCAAATTTCAAATTATGTGGTTGAATGGTTCTCGAGAAACTCTGATCAACGATATTTTCGAAAATACTGAACTTCGGGGAGAAATTTCAACCCATCTTCAGTATTAATTTGTCAATTTGTCTATAACCTCAGTCCCTCAACTAAATAATGTCTACTAGAGTTTTAATGTTTTACTTCATGGTTATTGAGAAACGTGGATGAGTGAGTCAGGAAGCTCTGTGGTTATATCAGTCGTGGAAGTCTGTGGTTGTGTCTCATTATTTCTGTGGAAAGTGTGATAAGAACAGAGAGAGTTTCATTTTGATAACCATTGCAAAAAGTAATCCAGTTCAAATTGAAATTTTTGTATTCTTCCAATTTTATATTCGTTAACTTTCAAGACTTAGTATTGGTGAAAGCACAATATAAAGGATATTGAGATATTAAGTGTATTAACTGTATAGATATACTATTAATATAATTCTTTATTGCCAATACAATAACAGTAAAAAAATTACTATATAATATTCAATATACATTGGCGTGGCTAGAATAGGAGAGCCTTGTGCTCTAGCCACGAGCTATAATAATAAATATACAGTGCAATAATATTATGATACAAACACATCACATGATGATACTTGAAACTACAAATTAAAACATAAATTTAATATTAACTTTTCATATGAAATTTAACGACTTGCAGTCATATATTTGTTAAGAATAAGTATAATAACTCACTTAATCTGGCCGAGCGCTTTCGAATCTATGAGATCCATCTTCAGAGGCGTGGGTTCCTAGATCATCATGTCAGTTTTTTGGTTAGAAGTGTTGTGGTTTTTGTAAAATATGATCAAAAAGTTTGTGAGATTTAAAATTTAGTTGTTCATTGAGAATGTTTTGTTTATTGTGTGTGGTGTGTTTGTATATTTCAAATTGTTCCAATGTGTTGAGTTCGTGTCCTTTAGATTTTATATGTAGAATGTGTAGGTTGGTACTGATGTCAGTAAAAGTGTGTCCAGTTTGAATGATATGGTCGGCAAAATTCGATTCAGCTTTGGATGTCAGGGCTTGAAAATGTTCCTTGTAACGTTGTTTGAATGTGCGGCCTGTTTGTCCTATGTAGAATTTGTTACAATCAGAGCAGTTCAGTTTGTAGATCCCTGGGAGATCGTATTTGTTTGTGTTCAGTGTGGTTTTGAGTGTAAGTGCATTTTTTATTTTGTTTTTTGTTCTGAATGAGATGGTGTGGCCGGCTTTTTTGAAGATTTTTGCTAGTCTGTTTGATTGTGGATTAATGTATGTCATTGTGATGTATTTTATGTCAGTGGTGTTGGTGTTTTGTTTTTTGTTTCTTATTTTATGATTGAGTTTGTCAATTAGGTCGTGTTTGTAGCCGTTTTCTTGTGCTAGAAATCTTATCCAGGAATAAAATCGTTCAAAAACAGTCAAGACATCAACTCTAAAAGTTGATTTTCTGAAACAAAATTAAAATAAATAATGAATATTGCCAATTTTTTCGTATGTTCTGAAGATTGTCTACTAAGTTGGTGTAATAGAGGCCCTACTCAACAATCACCATAATTACAATTTGTCAATGTTCAATTCTCAATTTTGAAATAATATCATCTGTCTTTTACTCGTAATTTTATTAGTTCTATTTGTAATATTGTAGCGGATATGAAATTGGAGAGAGTAGGAGGAAAGAAAAGACAGTGGTTCTCGGTGTTATCTGCTATGATGTTTACTTTTAAGCCATTAATTACACTGCTTTTGTCACTTTTATAGTGTTTACTTGGTAATTGGTAGAATGTTGTATTTGTTTGATTAGACATTAATGGAATGTTATCGAATATTGTGGAAGGTGCTAGTTTCCTTGATTTATTTATTCAGAAGATGATAGAAAAATGTAGAAATTGCTCGATTGTTGACAAACCTATTTAAGGCGAACGCATTTGTAAATTAGTGCAGTTGTCTTTGAAATTTCATCGTGATAAACAAGTTGTGACAGTTCTATATATACGTGTCTATATTGTGATAATTCTTTCTCTGTGTCTTTGTTAGTGACAATTCTTTCACCTGCTAAATTCATACCAGTTAGCTTCTGAATAGTTTTTGTTGTATTATGGACTAGTGCTACGTAAGTTAAGTGTTCTTTTTCGACGTTTCTTTTTGAATATTATTGGACAGTTTATTGTACAGTTATTATTTAATATTAGATCGGCCTTTTAACTTTTAGTGATTGATTCTTGTACAGTTTATTGAAAACTCATTATCAGTTGAACAATATCGTGTTATCTGTTTTTAATTGCTTATTTTTCTGTAAGACATTACTGAACAGTGAGTGTTGTGATTATTTGTGTAAATAAAGTGCGAGTGATAAATTTAAATGTTGCCAGCGTTATTTTAGACATAGAACCCGTAACAATATGTATTAGAATAATAAGATATTAGTAACTACAGCGGAAACTTCTAATATTAATATATTTTTCCATTTTGTAATAGTTCCAGCAGTTGGCTTACTCCCACCTGAAAATGAAATTCAAAACTTATGAAGCTATTGTTTTGTATAAAGATAATTGGGCCAAATTGAACTTATTTAGCAGCATAGAGAGAGGATTTGTGGCAAAAATAAATTACTATAGATAATTGAGCAACTTTCAAAGTTAAATTGACAATCAATGCGCAATATTTATAATAGGGGTTAAAAAACAAACTGAAATAAGAAAGTTTGTGTTGATTGCTTACGAATAAATCCATTTTCCTTATTCAAGTTTTTAATTTCCAACCAACAAAACCAATTAAATAATTTTTGTATACACTATGTTCGATAATAAGTTTTTATAATAACTAATGCAACGAGAATAGAAATAAAAATAAAACTTGAAATAATTGTTACATAATACTTAGAATTTCCTCCAAAAAATCCCGATATAGTAGCTTAATGAAGCGATAATACCTTATTGACCTAATTATTCACCTTACTGCGCAGTTGGCTGATGACAGAAAAGCACTTGAAAAAATAATAGCCGATGTTTCAGTAATTAATCAACCAAGCAATTTGCTTAACAAGCTTCAGAGCGAACACCAAAAAAACCGATGAACATTAAGTCTCCCTAATAAAGCGAAGGAATTAATCACTCTCTGCTTAATTATTGTCGGGGATAGCGAGCGCGTTGACAAGTTCGCCTTTTCCTCAAGTACTGTAACAAAGTTGCTGGTGATGAATTTATACACTTCAGGAGCATGATATTGTAGAAACAATTTCAATTTTATGCTCCTAATTATATCAAGCTCATAATTCGAGAAAAAATAAGGTCAGGTGAAAAGATATGATTCATCACGGATTTGCTAGTTTATTTTCAAATTGCTATTACATTTTATGCAGTTCTCTCAATAGTTCTCGCAGTTGTGGGTTAGGTCAGCAGTTCCCTTAAAGGGCTCTCGCTCCTATATGGGAGCGTATTTCGCTCCTACTACCGCGTCTTTCACACGAGGAGCCTTTACGGCTCTCGCTCCTACCTACCACCCTACACAGGAAGCCATTTTAGTTCCTGAACTCAGTCGTAGAATGGATCGAAAGCGAGCTGTTGCCTTATACCTTCTCTACCGTCGAAACGTTTATATAAATGTATATTTATAAAAATTAAATTATATAAATGTTTATTTTTGATTAAAAATTGTTAGTCGTTGATTAAGAATTTTTTTAAATAAAATTGATTTGAAATGAAGAGGTTGTGCATTTTTTTAAATTTCTAACAATCTTTCTGCTGGGTTAACCAAAAATAGTGTAGTTTTTTTTTAAATTTCAGCAAAACATCAATAAGAGAGGCTCGAAAATGCTAAAAATAGCAAAATGTCACAAAGTAAAAATAGAAAACTGAAAATTAATGCAATTTTTTTTAAATTACTCCATTCACCCAAGAAAACAAAATCAATAAATAAAAATTCCACTTCCCAAACTTTTTCTGTTCTGGAATGGATAAAGCTGCAAAATCTTCGTTGATCACCTTGTAAACTTCCACCCAACTTTTGGCGATTTCATTTCGGTCCTTGTAGATGTCGAGACTCTTATCCCAAAGAGCGGGTCGGTTGCAGACAGCATTTATCAACAGCTCCACATCGAACTCTGCCATAATGTAAAATGACTGGTGTCAAGCGTCAACTGAGGACGGGAGCGAGAGCCTTTTTCGCTCCTCTTGTGGAAGCCCCGCTCTTCCTTTTGCATTTCGAGGAGGAGCCGTGGCTCCCTGGCTCGAGGTGCAAGAGCCGTGACGGCTCTCGGCTCTAGAGCCGTGAAGACTCCCGCTCCTCGTCTGGAAGCTACATTGGACTCAATGCATTCTGGTGATGAGAGCCTTCCTCTCTTTCGGGAGCGAGAGCCGTAGAGCTCCCCCCCCGTGTGAAAGGGGCCTTAGGGGTACGCAGTGTCCTAGTTGGGGGTACGCAAAAAATAATCCATAATGGCGGATGTTCATTGTCTAGTGGCATAGACTAAGAAATAGTGTTGTTCTATGCTAGTGGTGAGCAGTTTCTGTTATGCGACTATGCTATCTATAATGTATTCTATTCTGTCACTAACTTCTATGTAGGCTATATTTTAGTAAAATTTTGAAATTTAAATGATAATATTCATCTCTAAACATATTACATTCGATGACCTCAATAAAAGGAATCGGTGTTCAGCAGAAATTATTGTGTTACCTACTATTTTATTTCTTTAGCTGAATTTCCATTCATAGGCGTTGATATGTTGTTCAAATATTGCAATAAATGGGCATTAAACCCTCTATAATATTGTTATAGTGAAGTAAAAAAGTAGTTTGGACTTAGGGGTACTATGTCTGTGAAATAAGGTCTAAGGGGTACGCAGAAGAAAAAAGGTTGGGAACCGCTGGGTTAGGTGATAGAGGGGGCCGTAAGGCCACAACTTCGCCCACAGCACTAAAGTGCAAATAAAAATACTTTTATCTATATATCTATTTATCGACTTATTTGAATACAAGATGCCCAATCGATACAGTCCAATACAACGAAAATGATTACATAAAATTTCGGGTTCGAAATTGTGTCCAAGCTGGAAAATTAGTAATCGAGTTCCTTTAGATATTTATTGACATTTTAATTATTATTGTTTTCAAGGGTTTAGTGTAGTCTATTATAGTATAGCCAATTTTAAATGAACTTCATTTACCAGATCATTTTCAATTGGATTTCACATCAAGACCTTGAATTTTCATAAACAAAAATTGGTTTGAACCGTCTATAAAGCCCATTGTACAATTGACACTGTCCACTGCCGACTGTCTAATTAACATGCTTCAAATAAACAATAAATTGTTCTCTTTCTTTAATTGACCCTGGTCTGTGTTTCAAGTCGACAGTTTTGCATTATTTAGTCTCTGTCTGCAACGCTTTTACGGCTAAACGCGTGGACCAAATTCATTGAAATTTTCCATGGAGCTTCCATTAAGAAATGCCCAGCGAAGTACGCGTTAGGATTTTCGAAATTGGCTTGCATTTAAAGGATATTTAAAAAGGGAAAACTTAAGGCTCTAAGGCCTTTTCTATAACAACGGTTTTTAGGATGAGCTGCTCCATCTTATCCAATCTCATCACATTCCCTTTTCGCATGCCCATACCAAAAAAAAGTCTCTTCTCTTCTATGTATGCTATTATATCAGTTTTCACTTTCATTCTCCTTCATTTCCACAGCGCGAACCCGAATAATATTAAATATTATTAATATAATAATAATATTTAAATAAGTATTATTTCAATATTGAATAAATAATAACTTTCTTTGTAGTAGTGAAAGTGATATTGTGGAAGATATCTAGAATGAATAATAAGACGAAGTTGTCACAACCACATTCATTAAAACTTTGAGAAACTAGTATTCATTGACGGTTTCTGATTGGATTGGTCAGCAAAAAAGACTCTGTTCTCTGCTGTAAAATCACCTTAAATCACCGAACACACAGTTCGGAACCCACCTTAAACTGTCGGTCCAACTCATCCAATTCATTACCCACGCACAGGTCTCAGACCTATGTGGGCTTCATCCTACGGAAAAAAAGATACCGAAACTAATTATGAAGCAGATAAAAATAATGATACAGATACTAATAAGGATACAGATATTAATAATGATACAGATACTAATAATGATAAAGATACTAAAACTTTAAAAGCAAAAAAGGTTCTTGTAGTTTTCATTTTTGGACGAGACTAGTTCTTAATAAATTATATATCAACATTAATGTAATTCCCTTAAATACCTCAAACCTTGAAATGATACAGATAGCCGCGAGCCGTAGCAGGTATCTGTTCAATCAGAGAGATAAGCTGCGTTATCGTAGGTCCTGTTCGTAACGGTGACCGATTAGATTGGCCAGCAAAAAAGACACTGTTCTCTGCTGTAAAATCACTTCCCGGTGGTTCGGAACCCACCTAAAACTGTAGGTCTAACTCATCATTCACCATCATCCAACTCATTACCCACGCACAGGTCTCAGACCTATGTGGGCTTCATCCTCAAAAAAAAAAAAAAAAAAAAAAAAAAAGATACAAATGCAAATACTGATACAGATACAAATGCAGATATACATAACTTACAAATACAGGTACAGGTGCAAATTCACATAAAAATACAGAAACAAATGACTTAATTTCTGCAAATTTACAATAAATCATGAAAGTTACTTACTTACTTACTTGTTACTTGCATCGTCTTCACCGCAGTGCAGTGACCGGGGAATCGTCAAATTTTCCTCATTTTTGAGGTCAGTGGATGTGGTCCGCTGCTCGACCTGCCAGATGCTGGAAAGTGTGATCTTGGACATACTCTGTCAGTGTGTAGTAAGGTCGGGCTGTCAGATATTGCTTGAGTGCAGCGGCAAAGAGCCTGTTTCCTTCCAGGGCCTTTAAGGATGTCGGCAGTAGGTTGAAAAGGTAGGCTCCTGCATAGGCTGGAGAATCTTTGAATTTTTTCAGGCGGTGCCTTGGAAGGTCCATGTCCTCGAAATTCCTCGTTTTGTACCCATGCTTATCACACCTCTTTGAGGGATTAGTTTTCCTTGCCAGGATTGTAGTTTCCAGGATATAGAGAGAGATCACTGTAAGTAGCTTGTGCTTCCTGAAAAGTGGTTTGCAGTGTTCCATTATGCTCACTCCAAGAATGGTTCTGAGTGCCCTCTTTTGGATTATAAGGATCTTATTGAGGTGCACCTGAGATGCTGAACCCCAGGCCACGATGCCATATCTCAGGTGGGAGGCAAATAAAGCATGGTAAGCAATAAAGGCTGTCTTTTCCCCTGAAATATTGGATATTCTCCGAATGACATATACTGCGGATGATAGCTTTTTACTTAATTGTTCAATGTGAGGCTGCCATGTCAAGTTTTTGTCAATTACGATACCCAAGAATCTTGTCTGTATGGCTGTTGTGATTTGGCTGTTAGTAAGAACTTCTGGGCTATTGTTTGTTGGTTGAAATTTTATGTGTGTAGTTTTTTGTTTGTTAATAGTTAGATGTAGTCTATTGCAGGTATGGGTTATTAAGAGAAAAGAATTATTATGAAACGAACGGAGAAGAAGAAATAAGGGAACAAGAGGCATTTCATATAACAGAAAATAGTAAAGAAACTAACATTTGTGTCCAATAAAAGCAAACAGAAACAATAATAATTCCTTACATGATCAGAAATAGTATCCGATCTCCATCAATCATTTAAAAGTTCTGCGCTTATCAAATAAACAGCTCTTTTCGAAGTTTATGTAGCGATCAAGACCAGACCTTTATGACAGGAATAGAACAGTGGTTGGAGACCCGGACATAAATAGCAAGGGTATAAACTACTTAGTAAGGTACAATGCAGTTGACATTTTAATCGGAAAACTTTCTTGAGCATTATTTCAAAATACTTCAAACAGTAAACAGTGTTTACACATATCAACCAGAAAATGATACACAATATCATTTGCTTAGTTATGTTTATCAATAAAACTCATGTCTGAGTCATAAGATGAACTATCCGAAAGTTTTTCTTGGATCATAAACTTTAGTTATTGTCGAATATGATGCATAAAATTGAACATTGAGTGATGGGTTTCGTGAATTTATTATCTTCCCGAACTAATAAGTTTTAATTGTGTTGATTTCTTAAGTCTGGACTTGTGGTTTCATATCAACAGTTAAATATTGTTGAAAAGACAATATGATTTGTCACAAAAATTAAGAGATACCAAAAAAGGGGTTTCTGAACTTGATACACTGTTAAAAATGAGGAATTTTCGTGAAAAGTACGTCAAAGCTCCAAAGTATAAATGAAGGAAGAAAAAAAGGGAACGTGGGAATGAGGGATAAAAGGAGTGAGAAAGAAGTGGTAACGAGCAGTATGAGGAGAAGATGCATGAAAAACGAGAGAAAGGGAAAATGTGGAAAGAAAACAGTGATAATGGACAAGATGAAAACTGGAGGAGAACAGGAGAAAAAGAGGAAAGGAAAAAGAGGAATGGAAGATGGTCAAGGAGGAATAAGGGAAAAGGGATCAGGAGGGGAAGAGGACCGAGAAAGAGAAAACCAAGACAAAAATTAATGAACATATAATAATGTAATGAATAATAAGACGAAGTTGTCACAACCAAATTTATTAAAAATATTGAGATACTAGTTTCGGTTGTTATACCATCATCAATCTCAAACAAACTAAAACCAAAGTACAGAGTAGCTGAATATATACTAAACACGGAATGATACTATTGACTAAGGGATAGGCTGGCCTTCATTGACGGTTTCTGATTGGCTGAAGGTCATAACAAGTCACGCCCACTAGTGGGAGGAGCAACAAGCAAAAATAAGAATCAAATCAAGAACTAAAACCGTGAAAATCTAGAAAGTATCAAAGAATAACAATACACAAGTAGGTTGAAATTGATTCATTTTTAAATTAGAAAATTGAGGCTCACTGAACCTAATGTTGACCTTGACTGATTTCTGCGACTATCAGGCATTCGTTTCACCATCTCTAGCACATTTCTAGTTATGTGCTCGCTTAGGTGGACGTCTGTTAATATGACCATACCAATGCAGTCTCCCTTAAAATATTTATTTAATTCAATAGAATGAAGACGAAAAAATTGAAATGCATTTCAGTATAACGTAAATGATAAGAAATAAATAAGAAGTTAGAATAAAACAAAAATACAATATACAAGTGATACAAGTCGTGTAAATCCGAAATATTTCCGGAAGTAAACTACACTTCATTTGATCTTCTGCAGCGTAGAAAAAACCTCTCAAACAGCTCCCAGAAACAAGTAGGCCAGGTACAGAAGTAGTATTTGATTTCGAAGTTTTCTCTGGTCACAAAAAAGAGGAAAGCAACAAACATGTCTTTTGAAATTGCCATCTCTCGTTCGGATGTATTGTGAGTGACGGTGGAGCGGAAAACCCTTTTTATAAAGCAGCTCTCTCACTTGCTTTCTCAACCTGCCCTCACTTTATCAGATTCTCTTTCTCTCTCCTTATATATTCTCTTTCTCTCTCCTCTTCACATACGTTTCTTTTACCTCTTCTTCACTACCATTTCCTCCTACACACACAGGCTCCTTTGCAAACAGCCACACCGTCTGTTAAAGCCTTTCCCTGTTCCTACATTTCTTAGCTTGAGGGCGAGTTCCGAAATTCTACTGTTAATCCGTACGCTAAATACCATTCAGGATACTAAGCTCTCCTTAGCTGCTCCAAACCTGGAAACATCTTGCTACCTATCCTTTTCCAGAAGCGGCAGTTGTTACTTTTTCAACTACCTTAAGCTTATTACAATACTGCATTCAATTTTATTTAGCTCATATTCTGGTGAGTCATCTTTTTTATTCCTAAGAATATCTGTTCCAGCTATTATTGTTTAGAGAAAAACTTCTTACATTTTTTTCCGGAGGATGAAGCCCACATAGGTCTGAGACTTGTGCGTGGGTAACGATATGGATGATGGTGATTGATGAGTTTGATGACATTATTCGAAATGATAATAAAATGTGTAATATAAACTTAAAAAACACTTTTAATTGGAAATTAACTCACGTTATGGCGTGACAGCCGTTTCACTCTGTTTTCTAGTTAATTTCCACTTGAAAGTGTTTTTTTAAGTTTATATTACATATTAGTGGAAACAAGATGGATCTCCAACAACATAAAATGTGTGTTCTGGGAGCCTGAACTGCTTACCGGTGCACCAAAAACTAGACGCCTTTCTGGTCGATGAACGTCTATGAATTTGAATAGACCAATTAGACACCTCTAGTTTAACGGTCAGCGGTAAGCGGTTCAGGCTTCCAGAACGCAACAGATGTCTCCGGTCAAGTTAAAAAAGCAATGTTTTTATGTTGTTTTTTTTTTTTTAATTACGTCTTGGAGACTCCAGTTAAGGAGTAAGTCAGATTAACAATTATACTTTTATACACTAGTTACCATAATTACTATATCAAGGTGAGGCTTAATTTTGACGTGAAAGGAGTATGTTTGCACTATATCATAGATTTTAGAGCATGGAAAGTATAGCTTGATTAGAAGCATCAAG
Organism: Conomelus anceps; assembly: GCA_948455865.1. Lineage (NCBI taxonomy): Eukaryota > Metazoa > Arthropoda > Insecta > Hemiptera > Delphacidae > Conomelus > Conomelus anceps. The sequence goes on from OX418221.1 coordinate 52,040,997, forward strand.
GAGTGAAGAAATTCCAATTTGAATATGAATTCGAACAACTTTTTGAAAATATTTCACAGTGAATTTGTCTGCTACTTTTCCTTATATTATCGGATGAAATTATTGCAGTTTCAGTCTACAAATTCGTCTAGTCAGCTACTTTTTCTTAAGTTCAAAAGTTCTAATACCCTCAAAGCTTTCTTGTTTTGAAATTGCACAGCAGTTCAGTCATTTATGAAATTAATAACCCCTACTAGAACATGTCTTGCAATAATTGAGTGTTAAAATTTCTATTGAAAAATTGATCTTATGATCTATAAAAATTGTAATTATTTTTTAGCTGTAGATGCGATTTTGTAAAATGGATATATAGTTTTCGATTTTTTTTCTTGAGAATAAAATATCTATTTGTTCAATATGATAGCTGTAGATTGATTATCATTCACAATAACTGACATTGAGTTATTTAAGTAGTTTTGTTTCTTCTCGTAGGTCCTGTTTGTAACGGTGACCGATTGGCCAGCAAAAAAGACACTGTTCTCTGCTGTAAAATCACTTCCCGGTGGTTCGGAACCCATCTAAAACTGTCGGTCCAACTCATCAATCACCATCATCCAACTCATTACCCACGCACAGGTCTGAGACCTATGTGGGCTTCATCATCATAAAAAAACTTATTTTGACTTAGGAAATACAATGTCAGATTCTGTAGAAGAATGTTCGATGATTTTTTGTGACGAAATTACATTGTTTTGATTTACATTGAAACGAAATTCCATCGTTCAATGTTTGAAACCCGAATTCTGGCCAAACTGATCTTAGATAAGTATTTCGTTGAACTAAGGGCAATCAAAAGGTGATCCCCGATCAAAACTGATCTCAGGTCAATTTTTGAAGGGCAATTCTCGACTACACTCGATTAGATAGAGTTTGTTCTTATTATCACCAGTAAAATGATGTAGTTGATCGAGCCGTGATCATTATTATGGCCAAATATTCAAAATTACTCTCTTCATTCTTCCACCACTACTTTTGTCTGATAGTTTCCTCAATAGATAAATTTCTCCTTAAGAACAAAAAGTTATGGGTACGTTTCAAGGAAAAATGAAAGCGTGCACATGTTGAAATGAACAATATATTCTTGTTTCACTCCAACGGATGACAAGGATAAGCCGTTGCCTATTTCGTGTTGATATATAACAGTTTCACACAGCCAAGTCCCGAAAGACCTGACCCATTTTTCAATAGAGCTCAATTTGGGTCATTTTTCAATTTGGGTCCCTAATTTACTATAAAACTTCTTGAAGAGAATGTTCTGTACGATATGAAGAGCGATTTATTCGGGAATATAGACCAATATATATTTGAGAAGTTCTGGATTGGAAATAAATATTTATTTCATCACAAAAATAAAGGATCTAGTTTGAAAATAATTGGTTTTGAGCTATATGTAAATAATGAATAATAAGATGAAGTTATCACAGCCACATTTATTAAGAATAGTAAGATTTTAGTTTCGATTGTTACTTTATTATCAATCTCAAACAAACTAAACAAAAGAACAGAGTAGCTTAATATATACTAGACACGGAATCATACTATTGGCTAAGGGATAGGCTGGCCTTCATTGAAGGTTTGTGATTGGCTGAAGGCCATAACTAGTCACGCCCACTGGTGGGAGGAGCAACAAACAAATATCAGGATAACTTTGCTTGCTGCTCCTCCCACGCATTGGGTGTGACTTGTTATTGCCTTCAGCCAATCACAAACCTTCAATGAAGGCCAGCCTATCCCTTAGCCAATAGTATGATTCTGTGTCTAGTATATACTAGCTGTTCACCCGTGCGTTGCAATGGTATTTCAGTTATAATAGTTCTACCTGGCGAATTCCCAAGAGCCTACCACAAACCGCACCTTCCTAAAATGATAATTTTTGTTTCTATAAATTGAAATTAGAAAATTTTGTTTTTTTCACCAGAGAAATAATGGATGAAACATAAGCTGAGCTTTGATTACCCAGTCATATGTTTCCTACATGACTGCAATGCTCCGACTACACAAGTCTGCAGACAGCGTGTATAAACCACCCACCATATGATTAAAAACTGTTGATTTCGATCAGCTGTTCCTTTAAGGATAGATTTCTCCTTTTTGTGTCCTTCAGCGGAGACTTTTGAACTCCCAACCTTCACAGGAACCATCTCGGGACTATTCTACATTGTGCCTGAAAATTTCAATACTGTTAAATAACTTAAATCCCGATCGATGCTCTCGGTAATAGAACGTGGTAATAAAACTTAGAAGAAATGTATCAAAATCACACAATACTTGGTTTTTAAACGTTTATTATTCTGTTAAAAAAAAGTTAATTTAGTTTTTTATAGCTAAAGACATTGTCAAAAAGGGTTTCAATACTGATAAATAACTTAATCCCGATCGATGCTCTCGCTTTTGAGGAGAAGGACGCGTAAAATGCCTTCGGGGCCGTGACAGACAGACAAACAGACAGAAATTGAGATAAGACTTGTTTCGGCTTCTTTAATGTATAAAACGTAAAAATAACCAAAAAATATATAATTCTGATAAATGTACAGACAAGACTCTAACTTTATTTATATAGATTAAGCTACTCTGTACTTTAGCTTCAGTTTGTTTGAGATTGATAATGGTGTAACAACCGAAATCAGTATTATAGATTATTCCACGATTTATAATCAGATCATTACTCTACTTTGAAGATTATTTATATAATGTGCATCACATTTCCATTTCAGGGGCGGATCTAGACTGGTGTTCGGGGGGGGGGGGGTCACGGCAGGGGCGAATCAAGTATCGAATTTATATATATACTACCCAATGTATAAGGGGGGAGGAAGACCCCCGTTTTACCCGTGTAGTATATTTATACATAAGATGTTAGATCCGCGTCCAGGTCACAGAATTTCCACCTCACTCAACCTAATCTAATATATATTCCCCATGCTTGAATGATTGACTTAATTACTTCGACTTGACTCTAACTTATTTCTTTCTTAGTAATGGCGAAGGTGATATTGTGGAAGGTATCCATAATGAATAATAAGACGAAATTGTCACAACCACATTTATTAAAACTTCGAGAAACTAGTTTCGGTTGTTACACCATTATCAATCTCAATCAAACTGAAAACTGAAGTACAGAGAAGCCTTATATATACTGTGCATGGAATGATACTATTGGCTAAGAGGGAAAGAGGCTGACCTTAATCGGACGTTGTGATTGGTTGTCAAGTCAATTGTCAAGTCACGCCCCCTGGTGGGAGGAGTAACAAGCAATTGCTTGGTGTAACAACCGAAACTAGTTTCTCGAAGTTTTAATAAATGTGGTTGTGACAATTACGTCTTATTATTCATTCTGACTTATTTATCTATCTTTAGTTATCTAGATGTTGGCAGAAAGAGATTTGACATATAAATAAATTCCGATACAAATATGGAAATTAATATTCATAAATTTGAGTCATACACCCCTATGCACCCCCGGCGAATTTCAATGCCAGAATTGGACTCAGCATGCCCAAAAACCCTCAGGAAACGATTTTCGAAAGATTTTTCCATGTTCCCAGTCGTTTTTTAAGTGTGTGAGAAATTATTCAACTGTAGAATGCATTTATTGCACCAGATTGCATTTTTCAGAAAACGGCAATACCAGTATATGTAAACTTTTTTCGTGAACACTTTACGAAAACAATACAAAAAACCGCATCTCGATATCTACTGACCATTTTTTCCGATCCATTTCCTAATTGCCCTGAACTAATGAATGATTATTGGCAACTCTAGCCTCTTCACTGGATTACCCGTAAGGGTCTCCCCACCACTAAAAGCCATACGAATTTATTTTTACTGGATTACAATACTTTAAGCTTAAGGGTATATGTATCACTTGACTCTTTGACTATTGTTTCTTATGAGCGAAAATGGCCGAATAAAGATTTCATTGCCTAATTGCCCTGAACTAATGAATGATTATTGGCAACTCTAACCTCTATTCACTGGATTACAACACTTTAAGCTTAAGGGTATATGTATCACTTGACTCTTTGACTATTGTTTCTTATGGGTGAAAATGGCCGAATAAGGCTTTTTCAATTCAATTCGATGCACTCTCTCTCCATCTCTCTTTACGAGCGTTCGCGAACAATCACTGGAGAATAGTCTTTGGTGGGGGGGGGGGGGGGTCATGACCCGCATGATACCCCCTTGGATCCGCCCCTGTTCCATTTAAACTGGTAGTTATTAAAGAATCATAAAACCGTTCAAGATCATGTCAAAGTTGAATTTAATCCATTCAGTCTCTTGCTACAATTCGAAGTATACTGCTCTTAGAATTTAAAACGTCTAATAATGTTTTTTTCTTTTGTTACAGGTAACTACCAATTTATGGACTCCTCTTCATCCAAAATATAGCATTTGATGGTGAGTTGTGCTATCTTGTATTTCTTAAGTAGGTTAATAAAGACATTGTTCTTTGCTGTAAAATCACTTCCCGGTGGTTTGGAACCCACCTAAAACTGTAGGTCCAACTCATCAATCGCCATCATCCAACTCATCACCCATGCACAGCTCTCAAACCTGTGTGGGCATCACCTAAAAAAAAATTATCTTCAAAAAGGATTTTATGGCGATATTCTATTTCCATTTTACTTGTAATTTTCTCGTCATTATAAATGCAATTTAATGTGACAAATTGAAACTCAGTCACAATTCAAAAGAAATTTTTTGCATAAAAAGGCTAGATGAGGAGTTGAGGTGTAGAGAAAAGGTGTGGATGTGGAAAACTTTCCAACATGGCTATCTATCATTTGGCCTCTTTGGAAAAGTTTTGAATTAGAAAGGCTATAGGGAGAAGGAAGGCTAAAGGAAGCAGCGGATACCCGGGAAGTTAAAAGTCAAACATCAATAAGAAAGCACACCATCAGAAGATCTCAGAATATAAATACTGTACAATATACTTCAACTCGCTTTTGCACTATCAGAAATGATACTGTAACAAAAATATATACAACAATATAACCTTCCAACAAAAATATATAGTAAAAGAAAGGAATGAATAAATTTTTTTATTGCGGATGATGCACATATGCATCTGGAGACTTGTGCGTGGGTAATGAGGTGAATGGGTGAATGATGAGAAACATCCATGGCTGACTGAGATTCGAACACAAGGCTGCAAAAGACGAAGCCAGAGCATTATCTCATCATAGACAAGCGCTCCAATCAACTGCGCAGTAGGAAAAGCATCCCTGGTCCTTGTCAAGCAGCAGTAAGGCACATCAATATTATGTTGACTTCTAGTACAATGACTATGAAAGTCGCCCCTCCTATTAAAAATGCACAGGTTTGTTTTTACATAAATAGCACTCAGATAAATGTATTGACTATACATAGTCATTATTCCCGTTGACTGGAAAAGCGGTCTTCAGGGCTCAAGATAACCACTGAAGGTTATACGAACCGCCCTCTTTTGCAGTTTGAAAATCTCCTGACCTCTACCTATTGAAGGAAGGAACTTTACAATAACTCATGAATTTTTCTGAGAGGAGTATATGCACCATCAACTTGATATTGATTTTTGCAGCACATTTGGCCACTATTATCAGATATCAGTTGCAACACAAAGAAGAATTGGGAAATTGTCACCTCGATATTGGTTCAGCCAGAACTTCACCGATATGGTTGTCTTCACCCTCGTGGATCAATCGTTCTTAATTTTAACTAATTCTACTTTCTCTTTTCAATTGACTCGTTTGTGAACATATATATGCATTTAACATAACATAAAGCCCTCCCAACTGGTCGTAAACGAAGCCAAAGCCTGCAGAACTGCAGGAAATGAAGCCAGAGTCTTATCTTATCACAGACAAGCGCTCCAACCAACTGCGCTACTAGGACCGCCCAAACCATAAATATAAAATAGATAATAATTTAAAAACTAATTGCTTTTAATCCAAATCAAAATATCATGTTTTATTTTCTTGGTCATTTTGGCATTGCTAAAACGAAGTTAAGTGATGAAATGGAATACCTTAGATTATTTTGTATTACCTGTAATAATAAACCTGTAAATGCTACTGGACCGTCATTTTTCGAAATCAAGAGCTCCAATATTAAAACTCTTGGAATTTGTTGTTGTCGAAGCTGTAAACGAACTCAACGCCGGTATTTGAAAGTAATACGAACAAGTGAAGACAGGAGATAGGAGTAGAAGAAGTGGAATTGCGAACAGTAGAAAATTGTGTGAACAAGGGGATAGGAGGAAACAGCGTTAGAATTTCGAAGTAGGAACTTCAATAGTGCGAGGATCATGTTGTTGATTTAGTAGAGGAGGGAAAACGGTGGAAATCTGATAGAACGGTGGATGAACCGACATGGGAATGTTATTTGTTGGAGGTAGTGAAGTACTTGTGAGGAAAGAGAAGAAATAAAAGAAGATGGAAGTGGAAAAAGAAAAGAAGCCTGATTGAAAGAAGTCTGTCAATAACGTTGAATGCCCACCTATCCTAACCTAACCTAAGCGTCTCGGTTTGCTGCAGAACTTAGCAATTGCATCGACGATCCTCTTACAAACTTTCTCAAAACACTTAAGTGTCATCAGGGATTGCCAGTCTTGATGATTTACAGTTCAAATCTTGATTAATCAGTGTAAGTTTCTACTTGGTTGCAGACGATGTTGATGCTTTCGATAACTCGTTTTAAAGGAAGGTGAATGAACTCTCTAATACTCGCTATATCTGTACGGGGTATAGTAATATTTTTGAGATATTGCGCAAATACGCTATTATGGATGATTGATAAGGACTCAAAATATTCAATTGAATAAAAAACTTAATCTCTCAAGTAAAATGATGTGAGTAAACTCGTGAGGAATTATTTTGTGACTAACTTAATTTGTTTAGAATACATTATACATTTTCAGCATTAATTAGAATTCATGATGTAGTATAAAAACTTGCAATTTGAATTAAATCTAAAAATCTGAATCCGAAATCTTTAATCTAAAATTCTAAATCTTAATCTTTGGATCATCATAATAGCTTGATGTCATCAAACTGTTTGATAGGATTTAAATTGCCTAAAAGAAGACATCTTGAGGAATAAATAGATATACTTTTTATTTAAATCTAACAAATGGTTTTTTTTAAATAATTTTTTCAAAATTGAAGTTTTTCACATTTTTTAACATTTATTGTGAAAAAATAATTGCTTGATAGGACTAGAAAACATGTAATTTCATTCTTCAAGATGTCTTAGTTACAGAAAATTTATCAAAGGTTTAAAATTACTCATAGGTGAGATCAATTACCCTCCAAAACCAAACATTTTAACTTTGAACCCCCATATGTCACAAAATAATTGATGAAAACAACTTTTCCTTACAGCAATAGATAGCTATATTTCAACACCTTAATAACATCCAACACAATAAACTTAGAAAAAATATTTAAAAAACCTTGTGCACAACCTCAATGAATGAAAAGATCAATAATCAAATTATAAAATATTTTTTGAGTTATATCAAGTGTAGGCCTATCGATGTTTTACAAGATTGTTCGGATAATAAGATTTTAAGCATTTTGACACCAGAATACTCTGAATACACACAGAATAAAATGTACAAAATAATGATCGAAGTTTGAGAAAAAGTTAGTGGTAGTGATGCTCTCTTGAATTAGGGTACAAGGGAGAACAGAGATATATAAAAAGAATGAAAAAGGATAAAAGGAGAAGATGAGACGAAAAGAGAAGACGAAAAGAGAAGGTGAGAAGAGCTAGAAGCGAGTAGCTTAGCTACTTAGTTACAAGCGAGTAGCATGGAGTGATGGTGCAATTTAGGAGATAGTAATAACAAGCGTGATGCGTGATTTTCCCAGCATGCAGCAGCGCGAAAGCGTGGTTGTGGTTGGATACCACTCTGACATTCTCACTCAGGCTCTCTCATTCCCTCTCTCTCTCTCTTGATCAAACATATGCGGTTAACGCGCGGTCAACGTACGCGTCTCGACCGCACGGTGTCATTGACCCCTGGGGGGGGGGTTAATCGCACCCCTGAGACATTGAGCGCGATTATCAAGATGCGCAAGACATCGGAAAATCATAGAGAGCAGCTCGTGACACGTTTTGACATTTTCTCTTATAGATAATGCTTGAAAGAGAATTATGCTCCATTTTGTTTCAATAAAAGGCGAATGGGATCGACATGTTGGTCAACTGTCAACTCGTGCCAATCAATGGAAGTCAATGGGGTACAAAAAAGAAGATAAATAGATATAATATTCCCAATAAATCTAATGCAATATTGTTACGGGTTCTATCTCTAAAATAACGCTGGCAACACTTTAAATCAACACTCGCACTTTATTAATACAAATTTTCCACAACTCGCACTGATCAGTTATTTCTTCCACAAAATAAGCAATCAGAATACAGATAAATCGATAATGTTCAGCTAATAAAGATTTTGCAATATTACTGTACAAAAATCAATCACTAAATGTCAAAAGGCCGATCTAATATTAAATAATAACTGTTCAATAACTCAAGGAGAAGCTTCTAATACATAATAGTTGAAAATCTACAAGCACTTACGGGTCACTGTATAAGCTGTCAAGCTGACAATATACTGTAACAACAGACGTTTGTTTAACACAGTCTGTATAACCGCTCACTGGTAAACAGGAACTGTCACTTCTGCCACTTATCACATTAACAATCGAATCACAACTGAACTACTTTTATGAGAGTTTCTCCTTTTTATATATTTTTCAATAATCTAGAAAGAACTATATATTAACTAGATATCTCTCCATTTTTCAACTTCAACTTCTATCGAATTCTAAATTAACAGATAAGACATTCTACGAAGTTCTAATCAAACATTCTAATGACATTTAGATAAAACCACAAGGCGAAGAGAGTATGCTTTGCGTGGAAGACTTATTGACACGAGCAGATAACACTGAAAATCACTGTCAATTCTTCCACAACGCTATTATATTGCATTCATAAGACAAAGACAACTTAACTTACATACTATAATTACAATTAAATGAATATAATTACAATAATTCTTAGTATTTAATTTTCAAAGGAAATTACTTTACCCAACTATGGCAAACCCAAGTATATTCTAGGGTGGGATGTAGTTTGATTCTTGTATATGACAGTTAATAATTACTTGCTCCACCTGTTAACAGAGGGCGAACCAAGTCTCAGCCATTACCCAATCAAAGAGCTTCGATGTAGCTTGAGTCAGCATAATTATATTAGAAGCTCTCATTTATCCCAATAGATAGAGAGAAAAAAATAATCCTACACTTCCCCATGTATACGAAATTATAAATCTTAATCAAAATTCTTTCTGCTAAACAACATTTTATAAAAAGATAAGCTAATTTAATCTATATTATATTTACCTAACTACTTCTAGTACAGTATATTACTCAATACATAGTATATTACACATTGAGTTGCCATTAATTTGTGGCCTTGTTGTATTCACTAGAATATTTAAAAAATTTCATTATAAACATAGGTCCGGAAATGCTTAGTTACAGATTTAAAAGTGGCGGAAGTTAACAGCTATCTCCATCAATTTCGGCTTTTCATACAGAAATTTGTAATTCATACATTTTACTTGCAATTTGGTCACGTTCTATGTAAAATCAAACTTCAAATGAAATAATACAAGTTAAAAGTCGGTAACTACTGTATTTTTTGAAATACTGTATTCAACAAAATATGCAAATATGTCCCAATAAACTCGTTCTTTCAAGTTTGATGTGAATTAATTTGGTTGATTGTACAGTGAACTTGTAGTATTTGAGAATTCAATTTTGAACAAAATTGTGGGATTACCTAACAGCCAAAAATTTAAAGAATCAAACCACATAAAAATTGGACTTTAAAAAAGAAAAATATATTTTAAAAGTTAAGATATTTATACTTTTAATAAAAATAGAAAGCTGAAGCAAACCGGTGAAAATTGGTGTGCTGTGTGTTTTGATTCAATAAAAGCCGATTTTATGTAAATTAGTTGTATTTTCGGCAATTTGACTGTTTGAAATTTTTCGTTCAAAATAAAATTGTCTACAAGTTATGAACAATCTAATTTCTTTGTACAATTTATTGATCCAGTTGATTCATTTCGAACTTGAAAACGTGCTTTAGTACCATTTCCCATATTTTGTTGAACATCTCAAAAATCACGGCTATCAATTTTATCTTGTTTTATTCGATTTCTTAGCTTATTCCACCCAAAACCTGAACAACTTACGAGTTGAATAAATACACTAAAATGTTCTGAACGAGTAATTAGGAGCCAATTTTTACCATCTTTGATCCTGTAACGAAGCATCGGATCTACGTTTAATATTAATGAACTTTTTTTCATTATTTTTGTGTGTACAAAAGCCAGCGATGCACAAAGATAGCCGCGAGCCGTAGCAGGTATCTGTTCAATCAGAGAGATAAGCTGCGTTCTCGTAGGTCCCGTTTGTAACGGTGACCGATTAGATTGGCCAGCAAAAAAGACACTGTTCTCTGCTGTAAAATCACTTCCCGGTGGTTCGGAACCCACCTTAAACTGTAGGTCCAACTCATCAATCACCATCATCCAACCATTACCCACGCACAGGTCTCAGACCTATGTGGGCTTCATCCTCAAAAAAAAAAAAAAGTATTGATTACTCTATGTGAAACTTCCCGTAAATCAAATTATTTTTTTTTGCTGATGATGCCCACATGAGTCTGAATACTTGTGCGTGGGTAATGAGGTGAATGGGTCAATGATGAGAAACATCCATGGCTGAATGAGATTCGAACACAAGGCTGCAGGAAGCGAAGCCAGCTAGAGCCTTATCTTAACTCAGACAAGCGCTCCATTCAACTGCGCTACCAGAGCATTCATCAAAAGCTTTATTGTGATTGGTTCCATTATTATTACTATCAATCATTATTATTAATGATCATTACTATCAATATTGGAATTAAAACCGTTGAAAAAAGAAAATAATTATTCAACCTGGAATACAGGATACATTCCACATAGCCATTTCCTGTATTCAATCTTTTTGCTGGATTTAATTAAATTAATTTTTTATATTAAAAATTCAAATTGATTATTATTTTCGATGCAATTTTAAAAAAATCGATGCATTTTTTTCAAAAATAGATGGACTTTCTTAAATTGATGCATTTTTTTAAAAATCGATGCATTTTACAAAAATCGATGCATTTTTTTCAAAAATCGATGCATTTCCTCAAAAATAGATGCATTTTTCAAAACCCGATGCATTTTATTCAAAAATCTCTAATTTTTCAAACAGATAAACGCTCTGAAATTTCTCCAAGGCCGGTATTTATGAACATGAATACAGTCCATGATCGTTTTTCAATTTGAGAATTTTTCCTTGGTAGATTTTCTTGTCTCCAGTTTTTCAAATAAATTAAAAATCACCGATTGCCTCTCGTGTGCTGGTTGAAATGAATCAGTGTGTTGTTCTGGGTTATTCAGATTTTAATCATTTCTCCAAACAACGGTACGTTAGAACTTTTGTCCCGCAAATTTTCTCGTTGTGAAACGAGATTAAATTTCCAATCAGTGCACTAACATGATTCACTACGCTAAATCATCCAAGTATCGAAAATTGAAACCCTGCTAGCCAGAAGCTTGCTACTGAGTAATGAGTAACTAGCAATTAACTATCTACCATTCATGAGTACCATGATAATTGATCACATTATTCGGTAACGGCGAGAATGCTTCTATAAATCAATTTCCTAAATTTGCCATTACAAATGAGCAAAGTGCTAACATATAATTAATGAACTTTTTAAAGTTCTTTTCACTAGAACGAAATGAACAAGTAATGTTATATTCAACTAATTAGCCGTTCTTTTTACATAGTAAACATTATTGCTTTGATGGGGAGCATTTTAATTACACTTCAAAAACCTTGGTTGAAATGTTCTTTTGGTACTTACATGTATTATACGGAGGCCACTATTTAACAAGCTTAAAACCTCGCTAGATCGTGAATTCCCAAATATCGAATCCAATAATGTAATGCTCTAACACAAGAAATCTTCAGAAGATTTCCATTAACAGGTCGTCACGATGTAGCGAGTTTAGGTTAAGCTTTTTAAATAGTGGCCACCGTATAATATGTAAGTACCGTTTTTAATTAATAATGAATAATAAGACAATTGTCAAAACTACATTCATTAACAATATTGAGATACTAGTTTCGTTTGTTATGCCATTATCAATCTCAAACAAACTAAAACTAAAGAACAGAGTAGCTAATATAAACTATATTTGAAAGAGACTGACCTTCATTGAAGGTTGTGATTGGCTGAAGGCCATAACAAGTCACGCCCACTGGTGGGCCTCATGGCCTTCAGCCAATCACAACCTTCAATGAAGGTCAGCCTCTTTTTTGCTTAGCCAATAGTATCATACCACGTTTAGTATTTATTAAGCTACTCTGTACTTCAGTTTTAGTTTGTTTGAGATTGATAATCGAAAACAACCCAAACTAGTATCTCAATATTTTTAATAAATGTGGTTGTGACAATTTCATCTTATTATTCATTATGGATACCTTCCACAATATCACCTTTGCTACTACAAAGGAAGATTTTTAATTAATCCTATATATTTTATTTTCACACCATTTTCAATTTCATCTTATTTTTATTTTCCTTAGAGATTGTATAGGAAATTGAGAGTATAAAGTCTCCGTTTTTTCTGTACTTTGATTATTAACCTCAATGGTCTTTGAGCTTTGATATAGAAACAAAAAATATATTTTTGAGCCCCAAGTTTCTAGTTGCTCTAATCGTACAATTTTAGTAGTTATAAGTATTCAAAATTTCTAGGAAAAAATACGAATTTACTTCGATTCCAAAGTATGGGATATATTTTAGGGATATTCTTTAGTAAACTAAGTTAAATTCAAACTGTTTATTAGTTTTAGTACAAGATAGCAATCAAAGAAGAAAGATTAGAGAGCCTAAGTGGTAAATATTGGTTTCTCCTCCGTCTGGCATCTATGTGTGTTATCATTCACCTCATTACCCACGCACAAGTATCCCAAGTATGTGGGCATCATCAGAAAAAAATCATAGGCTATATGTTTTAGTTGGAAGATAAATTAGCTAATCTCCAACTTAGCTTTTAATCTTTTAACCTTTCGCCTTCTAAGTTAATCTTCAAGGTGAATTAAATTTTCAAGTTGAGTTTATGAGCCTCCTTTTTACTAATCATTCCATTCATCACACATGAACTTATTTGTTATAAAGCATAATACTAATTTCTTAATGCGGTAGGAAATGATAATTTACAGCTCAATGTTTGTGATAGTGTACACGAGAATACACCACCTTTGGCTGTTTATTGGTCGATTCAATTATGCACTTTGAGATTCCACTAAATCTGAAGAGCAAGCACAAAACCTGGTAGAATGGCAACTTTGAAAATTAGTTATTTTGAAACTTTTACAGATGATTCTCCTGATGGTGAACTTGTAAGACTTGGGAGGAAGTTGTTCATTTAGTTTGCAATTAAGTTGCGTTCTTGTAAACTTTACCGCTTGTTAAGCTCCTTTGCTATCGAATTTCAACTAAACTTTTCGGTCCTGTTCTATCATTCCGTACGATTCCGGTCATTCTTTTATTCTCGTTTTTCTTTTTCCACTTCTACTTCATCATTTACTTTTTTCTCATGCTGAAGTTGGAGAATCCCACAAATCTTGCCAAAAGAAGACAAATCTTGCACAAAACAAGAATCAAAGCGTATGCTTCTTTTATAAATTATATGATCAAATACATAAGGCATGGATACCTTTGTTAGTCTCTTATGATCACTATTTATCTACTTTTTGCGTAGTCCACTATTTCGTTATTTTCTCAATTATTGAACATTTCTGTTCATTCCTTATCGTTGGAGATAAAAATAAAGTAATAAGAATGAATATAACACAATTATCTTCCTTTTTTTGGTTATAGAGTTACTAAAGTGTCACGTTTTTGATTGAAGCTACCCTGTTATTCTGTTAATAAGGAAGGAAATTTTCTGTAATGAACAATAAAAAGAAATTGTCATAACCACATTTATTAAAAGTAGTGAGATACTAGTTTCGGTTGTTATATCATTATCAATCTCAAACAAACTAAAACTAAAGTACAGAGTAGCTTAATATGATATATTATATTATATAATAAACATGGAATGATACTATTGGCTAAGCGTGAAAGAGGCTGACCTTCATTGAAGGTTGTGATTGGCTGACAAGTAACGTCCCCCACTGGGATTCCTAAGAACTTGAGAACGTAACAAAAATTGAAAAAGAACGGGTTTGATGTAGCTTTGAAAACCAAACCTATTTTAAAGAGTTTATTCGGGTGTAGTAAAGACAAAATTGATATCTGGGAAAAGAGTGTGGGTTTTTAAATTGAATTGCGGTGATTGTAATGCTTGTTATGTGGGTCAGACCGGTAGAAGTTTCAAATGCAGAATTGACAAACGTATTAGGTATTGGAAAACCCAAAAAGGAGATTCAAATTTTGCAGAGTATCTCATTGATAATGGACACAAGTTCAAGGCTGAAGAAAATGTTGCATTTCTGCATTTGATTGGCAAAGGCAGATAATTGAACATTTTAGAAGCTTTGGAGATAACTAGATTGGTAAAAACCGATTCCAATACAAATGATCAAATTTATTTTAACCAATTCAATACAACTAACTTGATCTCATCATAATTCTAGCCTACATTTTAATAACGGTACTTTCGCGTCTTTCTTGGTTGACCTTGACTGCATTTCAGTGAGCTTCTATTTTTTAATTTTTTATTTCCTTTATTTAATTTTAAATTTATTCAATTCTAGCCTAATTGTGCATTGTTCTTCTTTGTTGCTTACTAGATGTTCATGGTTATTGGTTCTTGATTTGACTCTTATTTTTGCTTATTACTCCTCCCACCAGGGGGCGTGACTTGTTATGGCCTTCAGCCAATCACAAACCGTCACTGAAGGTCAGCCTATCGCTCAGCCAATAGTATCATTCTGTGTTTATTATTATATTAAGCTACTCTCAATACTTGTATATAGTGGGAGCCAGAAAATTCAGAACAGCAATACTTTAGATTTAAGACTTTAATTTATTTTCTGAAATGTTAATTTTTTATTTATTGTGAATAAACTCCTCTGGTAGTGCTGTACTCACAACTACAGAAATTATTATTATTACTCTGTACTTTAGTTTTAGTTTGTTAGAGATTGATAATGGTATAACAACCGAAACTTGTATCTCAATATTTTTGATAAATGTGGTTGTGACAATTTCGTCTTATTAATCATTATGGATACCTTCTACAATATTACAAATAAATTTTATATTCTCACTCATGTAGGTGAGATACAATAATGATTGAATGTAATGAAACAAAGAATTTCGCTATATAGCGCTCTCTTGCTGCGTTTCTCAGAATTGTTTCTCAAAATTAGTCTCAGAATTGCTCTATGAAAGTGCTCTTTGGCATCATTATTAATTAGTGCCATTGCCTTAGAGGAGCCTTTATGCTGTAGAATTTGTTGTCAATAAAGTCTAGTGTGAAAGATTTGGTGATACATGTATCTTTTGTGAATGTTTTAGTTTCTCTTCTTTTGTCATGGAGCAGATAAATTATTTTAGTTTAGATTCTTGTGAGATTTCATATTTTTTTCTTCTGATTGATTCTTTCTCTCTAATTTCTCTTGATCATTGAACTCCATACTATGCAAAATTGCGGGTAAAATACTCTTGCTCTTGATCCTACTTACTGATTCTATATACAGCTGAACTCTAAAATTATTAAATAATAACTTATTTGAATTTTAGTTGTCACCATAATATATAAATATGTTATTCCTGCAATAGTCACTCCAGTCATTATTTAAATAATTCAATATTGAGATAAAAAATTAAACCTTGAACTTTCGGGGGAACCCTATCCTTCCTACCGTTTCTTGGTTCTTCTTTTTCTCTCATAATCTTTCCTATGTTTCTTTCTCTCTTTCTTCTCATTTCTCCTAGTATAGTAGGCCTATCTTTATTTCATTTTCCATTCTTTTCTATGTTTAACTGATTGGTTTGTCAATGATTATCATTCATCTTGTTTAATGACAGTCTCAAGTTAACCTAGGCCTACCCGCTAGTTGCCAAGTGCATTAGGTATTGGGTTCGTCGATCCCTGTTTTCCCTCTTGATGTTTTTTTTTTGTGGTGAGAAAGCCGTTTGGGCAAATCAGCTGATATTCATGCAGCATGCTACTCACCTATTTAGGAGTTTCCTCGTCACCCTATCTGTGGACAGACGCGAGTTTTAGAGCTACAAGCTACTCAAATACTTACTACTCTACACTCTTCAGTCCTTGTACTGCAGCGACTGGCATCCAGCTACAAATTCCCTAGACATAAAGTCTTTGCGTGACTCGCATTTTTCTTCACAAAAGTGGCCGACCATCTCTCATCCTCAACTCTCTCTTCTCTCTCTCTTTCCACTCCTATCTCTTCCTCTCTCTTATTCCATCTGGCTCTCTTTATCACCCTTCATCATTACCGTTCCTATTTTCCTCAACAATCAAACTCACATCCCCTTTATCCTTTCTTAATCCCATTTTCCCTCTCTTTTCTGTTTTCTCTCTCTCATCGATTCTCTCTTTTCCTATTTGTGTTTTTATTTCTTCTATTTTTTCCTAGTTTTTTTTTCACCTTCTGCCATTACCATCCTTTCTCTCCTCAATCTTTAAACATCAAACTCACATTCTTCTCAACTTTTCTTAGTAATAGTTTTTTCCTCATTATCTCTCTTTTGTTCTTCTCTATTTCTCTCTGTCTCTCACTCTCTCTCTTATTCTCTATCACTCTTTCTCTATTTCCTCTACTTCATCTAGCCTCTTTCCCTAGTAGTTTTTTAATTGGTGCAGTCTAGGCTTGAGTTATGTTGTTTCTGTACATCCTAAACTTTATTCAACCTAGATGAGTAAATGAGTCTGCACCAAGCCTTTTAAAGTATCTTTTACCAAGGAGACTCCGAAGTTTTATATTTTGAGTGTTTGAGTGCTATTAAAAATAATGACAATTGTAGGTCAACCCAGGGTGACTAGCGACCGGGAAAAGTCAGGGAATTTTTTAATTCAGGAAAAGTCATGGAATTTAGAAAAAATATCGGGAAAACTTCGTAGTAATTATATACCTAATAATAATTATACTAATTTTTGAAACCCTCACATGAAATGCTCCAATATCGAACTTGAAATGCGTTTTTAGATGGACAACCAGACAAATAAGCTAGGTAGGCTAACAAACATAAAATTGTTTTGATTTTCGCTAAGGTCTTTTTGTTTTTCATCTATATAAAAGCCAAATACCCCTGATTCACTGACTCATTCATCAGCGTTTCTCGAAAACCACATGGCTAATTAAGTTGAAATTTGGTACACAACTCCCGTTGGGGCTCTGGAAGCATGTTAAGAAAGAATTTTGAAAAATTCCAAAAAATACGGATAAAAGTGAAAATTTAAAAATTAGATGTAAGAAAATATGGAGTTGTGGAATGAATAACGTTGCCCGTATCCATGACTACAAAAAGTGCTGGATCGATTCATGATTTCTTACGAATTTTAAACCTCCCCCTGGGGTCCAGGAAGGACTCTGCCCCTGGCTTGACGGTTTGACGAAGCGAGCCTGCTGGCTAGTACCTTATATTTAGGTCAGGGAAAATTTTATTTTAGGAGATCAGGGGGAAGTCAGAGAATTTTTGTAGCTTACTTTGCTAGTCACCTTTCCAACCTAATGCCAGTTAGAACATTTTCTCTTCCACCCTTAAAATTCTCACTTAAATCCTTACATTATCTTTCTTCTCGAATTTCAAGTTTCTTCCGATGAGTGGAGAGATTCAGATTCAGATGACTTTATTTGTGTAAATTTACAGTGTACATGAATGATAACAGTATTATTAATATTAGCAACTCTCAGATTCCCTAGTTGAAGTGATGTACAGTGATTTTGGAAAAGTTAACATAATGGTTGAAGAGAGAGAGAGAGAGAGAGAGAGAGAGAGAGAGAGAGAGAGAGAGAGAGAGAGAGAGAGAGAGCGAGCGAGAGGCGGGGGGTGAGAGAGAGAGAGAAAGAGAGAGTGCGACGGGGGGAGATAGAGATAGATAGATAGAGAGAGAGAGATAGAGAGAGAGAGAGAGAGAGAGAGAGAGAGAGAGAGAGATAGAGATAGAGATGGAGAGAGAGCGAGGGAGAGAGAGAGAGAGAGAAAAAGAGCGGATCCAAGATGGCGGACAAAAATTTCAAAACCATCAAGAAGTAGGATTTTTTAAACTATGCATATTCGCATAAGCTTCTTTCGCCAAGAACGTCTCAGTTACGCAATATAAAGCCGTTTCCATACTTAAAAATCACCTTGTGTGTATTACTGATTTTATTAACAACTTCTTGAAATCTTGTCTCATACAGTACTGACAAAATTTCCCCAAAGACTCTTGCACTCCTTGTAAGTTACTTTTCAAGCTCAAGAAGTGCAGCACTTAAAAACTTCGCCGTCTACTTCATGGCAGAAATTGAATTGAACTCCGAATTACAATCGAAAGTAACTCGGCGTTGACTCAATTTAGAATGAAGTGCCGTATCTCCCGGTATCGATTGACGAAAAGATCGATAGTAATTCGGTCGAGTGTGGGAAAAATCGACTTATTTCGTCAACAGTGAACACGAAGCCGGTGGAATGTAATATTCGCGACGTAGGCCGAAGGCACTTCGTGTGATTGGAAAATACCTTTCGGCTAGGAAACGAACAATTGTGACTCTCAAGTCTCAACAATTACTTGAAGGGAAAATTGCATTCTTGCAATCCCTCTCTTTCTTTCTCACTCCCTCTCTCTCTCTCTCTCTCGAATATGCATAGTTTAAAAAATCCTACTTTTTGCTGGTTTTGAAATTTTTGTCCGCCATCTTGGAACCGCCAAATTGGATTCAACTTTATTTTTTAAATGGGATGGTGGTCATATGACATATCATTTCATTACGAAATTTCAAGAAAAAAACAATGGCGTAAACCGGTTTTCAGTAGATGCCTTTGTTTTCGAATAATAAGCATTTAAATTTCAAATTTTGGTTAGATTGTGTTAGCAATGAAAAAGGTGGAACGCACTGCATAAAACATTTTATTGAATTTTTCATTATTAAATTATTTTCACTAAGTATAATCCAATATTTATTATTTTCAAGTATAATTCCACTAAAAAGCTGATGACGTGGCTCACTAGCAGCGATGTCACATGATAACAGTTGATATTGATAGTGCAATATCTTAAAAATTGATTTTCTCCGTTATTTATGAATCGATTTCCGTAAATTTGGTGTCATTAGATTTGCAATTAAACTCTAAATAAAACGTGATAAATGTAATTTGTTTATTATGAGCGGTTTTTAAGATATTTTAATTTTTAGGCCGCCGCAATTTTTAAAATAATGATTGTAAAAAATTATTTTTTTTCCTGTAATTAGGTTTTTTAAGTAATAAAGCTAATACCAAATTTCATTTAATTATAACTAGCCGTTCTCAAATTAAAATTTCCCATGTGAAAAAAACAAAATGGCGGCTATACGAGTAATTTTGAGTTTTCGAAGTTTTGACTTGTCCATGGTCCAGGAATAATACCTTTTTTTTTTTTTTTTTTTGTAGATTACGTCTTGGAGACTCCAGTTAAGGAGTATAAGACAAGTCAGATCAACAATATTATACACTAGATACCATAATTACTTCAATTAGTTGAGGTGAGGCTTAATTTTGATGTGAAAGGAACTCTTGTACACTATAAAAAGCTTTATCAACTAAATATTTCTTCAATTGATTTTTAAATATTTCTATATTTTCAAGACTCTTCAAAAACTGCGGTAGCTTGTTGTAGAATTTCCTACCAATATAACTAGGTTTTTGTTTGAATAGGCTACTATTGTGACTCACCAAGTGATAATCTCCTCGGTTTCTTGTATTATAATCATGTACATCAAGATTTTGGTTAATATCATTCGTTTTTACATATAAAGTAGCTTCATACACATATAAGCAGGGTACAGTTAGGAGACCAAGTCTCTTGAACAACGGCCTACATGAATCTAATCTATTTACTCTTTCTATACACCTAACCGCTTTCTTTTGGATCTTAAACACCCTATCAAGATTTTGTTTTGATGAATTACCCCATACTAAGATAGCATACCTAATATGTGACAGTAAGAGCCCATGGTAAGCTGTAAAAAGTAACTTTTTGTCATTCAATCTAGCGAGCTGTCGCAGGACAAATACCCCAGATGAAATTTTACTACATATTTTCTCAATGTATGGAGTCCAGGTCAATCGTCTATCCAACATAACTCCTAGAAATGCAATTTTTTCTTCCTGGTCTAATTGATTATCGTTTACAAACACGTTTATAGCCCTATCTTCATTTAAATTATGTTTGTTTTTGAATTGAAGGTATTGGCATTTTTTACTATTTATAGTTAATTTCAACTGGTTTAAAAATTGGACAATGGACTGCACACCTATATGGGCACTTATTTCTAAATTATCTAGAATGGAATTGCTGAAAATGAGTGATGTATCATCAGCAAATAAGAGGGCTCTACCACTAATTAATTCTTTAGGTAAACGGTTGACATATAACAAAAAAAGCAATGGACCTAGTATTGACCCCTGAGGCACTCCAGCTTGCACCTCTAATTTATTAGATTTATTCTTTACTATACTATTACCAACTACTGTAGTTAGTTCTACACATTGTTTTCTCCCAATAAGATATGATTCAAACCATTTCAGTTCAACCCCATTTACACCTACATTTTGCAGTATTTCCAATAAAGTTCTATGATTAACACAATCAAATGCCTTTGACAGATCTAAGAAGATTGCAGTAGACCTAAAGGTCGGTAGAGAGTTCAGAGACACCCTGTATATAAGAGTGCTTCCATAACGGAGCACCCAATACTCGAGGATAATAACCTTCCCAAATCAAATACATGCTATAGAATGATGGTATTTACACTGCTTCAGGTTGATACGAGACATCACCGTAGACATCACATCGTAGACATTACCCAATGTAGCATCCAACTGTTTGAAAACTATGAACTGAATATTATATTCCTTCTTTGTTGGAAATGCATTCTAAGGGTGCTTGAACAGCGTCCAATGTACTTGATAATATAATCACCATCGCAAAATCAAATACATGCTGTTAAATGGTGGTATTCACGCTGTTCCTATCTGCCATATACTATTCGACAGAAAGTTTCTAATTTTTCGTTGGTGACTATTTATTATTATTATTATTATTATTAGCGTCTCTGACCTTCTACGAAAGGGGTATATGGATTTGTCAAATTTTAAAACTTAAGTGTGTCAAAATTCTCAATCAGCGGCTTTGTCTCTCATAATGCGCCCTAAATTCTCCGCTTGAATAAGCACATAAAATGTCCAGTAGCTCCTTTTTTTCGGAGGATGAAGCCCACTCAGGTCTGAGACACCTGGTCTGGGTAATGAATTGGATGATGGTGATTGATGAGTTGGACCTACAGTTTTAGGTAGGTTCCGAACCACCGGGAAGTGATTTTACAGCAGAGAACAGAGTCTTTTTGCTGGCCAATCCAATCGGTCACCCTTACAAAGAGCGCCCAGGAGTTAAGTAGCTTATCTCTAATTGAATAGATACCTGCTACAGCACTCGGCTATCACTTACTTAATTGGTTATCCCTGAGTTCCTTCAGGCGTTTCGTTAATAAATTGTACATCCGTATACCCGAACTTTTTACCCCTCGCTCTTACATGGATGTCTGGTGTTGATTTTCCCTCAAGTTTCTCCTGTATCTCGTTCCATAATTATAAAATATTTTACCTGCATTAAATTTCTGTTCATGTTCTTTATGAAGCAGATGGTTTTGAGTATATACAGGCACGGTAGTGGGAGAATTTCTAGTTTCTTGAAATACGGACGACAGCTGGTTCTAATGGATTCACCTACCATTACTCTCAATGCCCACTTCTGTAATTTCTTTTTTTTTAATTTCTTCTAAGTTCTTTTTTTACGTAGAGAAGTTTTTTTAAATGGTAAAGTTTCTTTAGTTCGATTACATACATGTCTTGAATTTCCCCAGAAAAATTTACCATATGCCATTAGGCTAAATAGTCGAAAATTGCGAAGTAAACCTGTTTCAGGGCTCTATCATTAAATTTAAAATTTCTGAATACGAAAACTGTTAAATTTAATTTATTACTCAGATTTTCCTGGTGAGGTTTCCAGGAAAGTTCAGAGTCTATCACTACTCCAAGAATGTTAATTTATTTTACAGACTCTATAGTGTAGTCTTTTATCTTCAAGTCCACTTCTTCTGACGATATAAATGGGATTTATTTAGTTTTGTTGCAGTTTAAGGTTTAAATTATCAAGTAGTGGATGCTGCAAACAACCTTAAAATGGACTTCCAACAAGAGGGAATACAATATTCATTTGATAGTTCTCAAATAGAAAACGAATGAAAATACACTAAACAATTATCCACTCTCAAGCATTATCCTCGAGTTCTCTAATTTAAAACCATCAGAAATGCAGTACACTGAATAAGTTAAACTTTCATGTAACTGATATTTTCAAGAATTGTCTAGTAAGGAATAATTCGTTAAACTGCCTTTTTTTAACATCAGTTCAAAATACGTTTTCGTTTGTTCTTATCTCAACCCTTATCTCATTCTAAGCTCGTCTTAATTGGCCAAGTATGCTAGGAGCGCGAAAATCAATTAAATAGGAGAAGAAGAAAATAAAGAAGGTAGTGAAGAAGAAAGTAGGAGATAGATAATGAGGATAGGATGGTGAAGCTGAATGCTGAATTGCGAACAATACATGCAATCACCGAAATTCTCTCGCTAGGAAATTGCAGATAGGAACTACAATAGACTCACTTGAAAATAGAACAAGCCAAATGTTGATTTCAATTGAGATACGTATGGTAGCCTAGGATATAAATACAGTATGTAGTAGTCTGAAGACAATTTAAATATAAATTAGATGAGTAGATGAAGAGAAACATTTGTTGAATTCAATTGAAAGTAATGAGCTATTATGTAGATTACACTCTGTATAAACAGTAGAATTCTAAAATAAACTTATAATAATAAAAGGAAATAAATTTATTTTCATGACTTGTAATAAGTCGGCGCAATTCGGTTAGTTATGCTAATGTAGTAAAAAGTATTATAATTGCGTTTTTGTATATGCCAACTTATTAAAGAAATTGAAAAAATTTGACAGAAACCGTACCTAGTCAATTTATGAATTTCAAATTCCGTAATAATATGCTGCGTTTTCAGTTATGAAAAATTATTGAAAAATTTATGAACTATTGTGAAGTTTCACACTATGCTAGTGTGAAATTTGCTGCTGAAGTGCATTGTGAACAGTACTATTGAACATTTTTCAAAACAATCATTATTCTCTTCTCAAATAATATTTTCATCAATAATTTCTCTAAAAGTAATTTTGCACATAATAGATCCAAATTTCTTTTTTATCTGACCATTATTACGGTGTATTTCTGGCAAAAATTTAGCATAGAGAATGGCGGCCCTGGTAGCGCAGTTGGTTGGAGCGCTTGTCTGTGATAAGAAAGGGCTCTGGCTGGCCTCGTTTCCTACAGCCTTGTGTTTTAATCTCATTCAGCCATGGATGTTTCTCATCACTCACCCATTCACCTCATTACTCTCGCACAAGTCTCCAGACTCATGTGGGCATCATCCGCAATAAAAATTTTATTTCTCTCTAAGATTCGGGTGGAATTTATTTTCTATATGTGCTACTCCAGCCGATAGGTCGGCCTCGATCACACCATAAGAATCAGCTAGAACGTTGGAAATATAGATTTAATGAAATTCCCGTAATTGTGGGGAAAGGTAACTAGGCATATTTAAAAACAGGAGTCAGGCAGGTAGCGTTACTTTACTAGTGGTTGTAATCAAATTTATACAGAACCATTCTATCAAATAATAGGGAAGTGATAGCCGCGAGCCATAGCAGGTATCTGTTCAATCAGATAGATAAGCTGCGTTCTCGTAGGTCCTGTTTGTAACGGTGACCGATTAGATTGGCCAGCAAAAAAGACACTGTTCTCAGCTGAAAATCACTTCCCGCTGGTTCGGAACCCACCTTAAACTGTAGGTCCAACTCATAAATCACCATCATCCAACTCATTACCCACGCACAGGTCTCAGACCTATGTGGGCTTCATCCTCGAAAAAAAAAGGAATCACCCATGTACAAGTAGGTTATAAAGATATTGCAGCGGATTGTGAAAAGTATCGGTTCAATGAATCTATCAAACGACCAAAGAATTACAATTTTATGGTCCTGAATTCAAGTTTTATAGAACTTTTACACGTATCATTTAACATTCACGATAACGTGGACGTCCTAGTTTGCCACCTAACATGGTAATAATAATTTACCACAGAATGCAATTTGATGTGGCTCCTTTCAACACATCACATACCAAGTAATTCCTACATTCAGGAGGCGAGCTTTATTGATACGGCATGCTTGTGAAACTTGTGTGCCCAACTTTAATCCGATCAAGCCTAATCATCCTCGTTGCTTGAGTTCAAGCAAGCTTCCTGCTGTTTAAAATGTCATCCATCATAACTGTTTACAACAAACTTCGAAAATGCTCTCACATAATTGATTACCTCATTTTAAAATAAGATTTCCACATCATAGTGGGTAGTAGGACTACCTCTTCTTAAAATATTCCTGCTAATGAAATTTCTACTTCATTTAGTCTCTCTTCAAGTGTGAGTCTGACTTATAAATAAGTACATGGACGAAATGAGTATTTCTCACTTGTGGTTATTTATATATCTATTTATTACAAAACACAATCAAGTAAAGATACAACAGGCACAGCCCAATACTGCTTTCTTTACAAATTTTAAATTAAAAAATTCAAATTTTAGGTTATGTCTTAGTTCAACTAGAAATTTTACTTTGAAGTACGATTCCTGATTCTACCCGAAACATGAATAATTAATTTAGATGTTCACTTTGAAAACGAAGCACTAAAACTGTTCAATAACCCAAAGAAAGTGAATGTAATTTTGAATCCGGGTTATCGTGGGCATTCAGGATTACTGTGCTATTCAACATATACGCCCCTTTTTATGCTATGAAATTAGATTCTATAGTTTCAAATTTCTACAAGATTCTTACATTAATATATATAGAGCCACTTTAGTCGCGGTCGCGAGTAACAATTTAGGATTAATTACATAGCTGTGCGTTTGACCGAGCTCAACAATGCCAAAGTACATGAAGGCATTAACATGCTTAGAACCATCAACTGATTTTTCAATGAAATTTACATATTTGGTGTAATTTAACTTTAATTGTGACTCGCGACCGCAACTAAAGTGCCCCTATAAATATTGTTACGGGTTCTATCTCCAAAATAATGCTGGCAACACTTTAAATTAACACTCGCACTTTATTAACACAAATTACCGACAACTCGCACTAATCAGTTATTTCACATAAAAGAAATCAATCAGGAACAGATAAATCGATAATGTTCAGCTAATAAAGAATTTACAATATTACTGTACAAAAATCACTAATTGTTGAAAGGCCGATCTATTATTAAATAATAACTGTTCAATAATTCAAGGAGAAGCTTCTAAAACATAACAGTTGAAACACTACAATTACTTACGAGTCAGTGTATGAACTGTTAAAGAAGCCTGAATAATAATCTGTCACAATATACTGCGTTATCACTTAACACGTTAAACGTTCATATAACACAGTTTGTATTAGCGCTCACTGATAATCCGGTTTGCATGAGCAATTGTTAAAAGGCCGATCTATCATTAAATAATAACTGTTCAATAAACTGTTCAACAATTCAAGAAAAAGCGTCTAAAACATAACAGTTGAAACACTGCAAGTACTTACTAGTCGCTGTATGAACTTTTAAAGAAGCCTGAATAATAATGTGTCACAATATACTGCGTTATCACTTAACACGTTAAACGTTCATATAACACAGTTTGTATTAGCGCTCACTGATAATCTGGTTTGTATGAGCGGAATCTGTCACTGTCACATCAACGTTCGAATCACAACTGACTGACGTTTACGAGAGCTTCTACTATTTATACATTCTTAATGTTCCAGAAAGACTGATAGGGTTCGATATCCTTCTATAAAATTCTAAAGTAAACAGATAGCACATTCGCCATTCAGCGAGGCTATTTTGATTGTCAAGATAAGAACATTCTAAAGATGTCCCGATAAACTGCAAGGCGAGGAGAGTATGGGGGAACAGCAAACAAAACACACAGCTTATTGTAACCGGAAGACGTATTGACAGCAGTAATTACGTTGAATATCGTTGTTCCTTCTTTTTTGCCTTGTCCTTCGACATATTTTAAAGCAAAATGTCGTCTGAATAATATAAAATCTTATTTCAAAATATATGTTTGGAATCAAACTATCTCTTGTTCAGTTCAAGATGGTGGCCTCAATATACTTAATATCACAAAATATCATTCGTTTTTGTTTCAAATGTCCTAACCCATATTTTCAATAATATAAGTAAAGTAAATTCGTATGGCTTTTCGTGGTGGGGAGACCCTTACGGGTAGTTCCACCTCGCCGCTTTTTTTAACGACTGCTTTTTTTTTATATATGCAACCGGGACCGACGGCTTAACGTGTCCTCCGAAACACGGGAGTGGCTCGAGAAAAATATCTTGTACTCAACTGGGATCGAACCCAGGACCTTTGGCTTATCAGACCAGCGATAAGCCAACTCGGCTACGCCGACTCCTTCAATAATATGTTGACTGGGCACTCCAGTTTCAAATTGTCTCTTGTCCTTTCTGGTTTAAAATGTGACACTGATGAGGAAAGAACTCAAGTAGAAAAAAATCTGTATATTCCTTCATGTTTCTTGGATATTTTCAAGAGTGGTAGGCTAACCCTGCTGTTTAATGTAGCAATCGAAATAAAGAATCCCAACGATAGGTTATGTTGCTAAGTTTGTCTGCTGAAAATCGTGTCTTGAGATTGCTCTGTAGTGATTTAATTAAAATAGTGTACTTTATTCACTTGAAACAGCAATAAATAAGTGGATAGTGATAATAATTTCATGTGAATTTAATATTTCTGTAAATGAATAAAATATGATATTTTTTCATAAATCACATTCACACATAGTTTTTGAAACAGAAAGTCCTTTGTACATTTAAAATAAAAAATGTACAAAAAACTTTCTGTTTCAAAAACTATGAGAGTATGTGAGTTTTGTACTATGTCTAACTTCTGGTTTCAAAATGTCCCATGTTCAAACTAAATTGATTGATTAAAAAAAACTGTTGATTATAATAATATTGTGCACAAATGATATACAAGTTCAATGAATAATACAAAAATAATTTTGAAGTCGAGTGCCAAAATGTTCCCGCATTAAAAGGTTTTTATTGATTCTCCACTAATGATGGACCAAGGAAATTTTGAAAATAGATTTCTCAAATAGGAGATTTGATTTGAATGTTCTTCTCTCTCGTACTATCTCTATCCTTCTTTTCTCTTACACTCCTCTTCTTTATCTCTTAATGTCCCAGATGCATCACCGGCATCTGTCAGGCCTCATAGCCTGAACCATCAAATGGCCCTTCTGTGCCGACTAGCTCGACTTTTGATGACATCGTTTTGTCTTTTGCTCATCTTTTGTCTTTTTTTCTGCGGCGAATTCAGGATTGGCGTGATGTTGTGACAGACTTAGAGTGTCTCAACTGGGTCGCAAACAGTGACTGATTGGCGCAAAAAACGTCGACGCAACGCGGCAAGCATCTATCACACAACCTCTCTGTAAGTTGGTTGAGAGAAGCACATCAAGATGTCAGCATTGATATGTGACTATTCGCGCTGTCGATTTGGGACACCATAGGGTTAGTTTTATGTGTACCAGTGCACCAGTTTCTCACTGTAATAGACGACGAATTCGCTAAAAAATCCAGGAGGCAAAGAATGATCTTTTTAAAACAAGTTTGAAATTGTATCTTATAGTAAACTTGATATAATCAACCTAAATAGCTGTGTGTTTTCTTATAATTTTATTTTTTCTTGTGTATGTTTATGTTTTTGTGAAACTTTAAAAAAAAAAAAAATCAAAATCATTTATTTATCCTTTTCACAAAAAAGAAACATAAGAATATATATGAAATACATCTGAATATACAATTTAAATATAAAAAGCACTAAATTAAAAATATAATAAGGAAGGTCCCTGCAAGGTTAAAACCTGTGCGCAGGGGCCGAGTGTTATACAATTATAATTTCTGAAAAGAATTTAAGGAAACGTTTAAACTAAGGTAAAGTTTGATATATATTTAGCCATTACAATTAATTATAGGACAGAAGGATTGAAAAACCTGAAGCAATAAAACAAACTAAGGAAACAGTGAAGGGGAAAGGGAGTACGTAAAAGAAAGGAATATGGAAAGGCGAGACAAAAATGTAAAGAGACCGCAATAAATTAACAGTCCAAAAATAAGTCAACACTAAAAACTTCTACACCAAACTAAGGAGAAGTTCTGTCGAAAATCAATAATTAGAATACAATAGGATTATTTAAAACTATCCATACATTTAACTCCATAACAAGCTTTTTACTGAACTTACTTGAAATAAATTGATTTGGAATATTGTTTATGAGTTTAGATGCGATGTACAAAAACTGTCTTCTACAAATAGATAAATTAGTATCTGCAACTTGAAAAGTAATAAATGAGAGTCGAAGGTTATATGCTGATTCACGCAAGTTAAACAGATTTTTATTTATATTTATGTATATGATTAAATTCTTAATGTATAGCTGTCGGACAGTTAGGACCTTCAGTTCAAAAAACAGATTTACACTTGGATAACGTCTAGGTTTTCCCAATATAGCTCTAATCAGGTGTTTCTGAATGACAAAAATCTTTTCCATGTGGTTAGAATAAGTCCCACCCCAAATTTTTATTCCATATTGCAGGAAGGATTGGATGTAGGCAAAATATATTAGTCTTGAGACCTCTTTGTCACTCAATTGGCTTATATTATGGAATTTACTAATCCAATGTTTGAGTTTATTACAAGTATAGTTTATGTGTACATCCCATCGTAAATGTTGATCAACCATTATGCCTAGATATTTAACGTGTTTTTCTCTTTTCAACTTGGAACATGAACAGTCAATCAAGCCTAAATTATTAAACTTTGTTATTTATATTTTGATTGCTGCAAGTTGTATATGTGTGCAAAATAAATAAATCTATATTGAATAATAAGACTTCAAGTTGTCACAATCACATTTATTAAAAACCGTGAGAAACTAGTTTAGGTTGTTACACCTTTATCAGTATCAAATAACTCAGTTTGTTGGTCTAATCTCAAACAACTCAGTTTGTTTGAGATTGATAATGGTGTAAGAAACTAGTTTCTCACGGTTTTCAGTATATGTGGTTGCGCCAACTTGTAGTCTTATTGTTCATTATGGATAACTTCCACAATAGGTGGTTCGGAACCCACCTAAAACTGTAGGTCCAACTCATCAATCACCATCATCCAACTCATTACCCACGCAAAGGTCTCAGACCTATGTGGGCTTCATCCTCAAAAAAAAAAAAAATATCACCTTCACAATTACAAAGAAAGTTAAATCTTATATTCCTATGTTGTGATGTGCCTGTGTTGTATTCCAATCAGGGGCGATTCCACATATTTTTTCGAGTGGAAGATACCAACTAAGAAAATATTTTGGCGGTATTTCATTTTGAAAAAAAGACCTCACTATCCCTAATCTACACAAATAATGCTTTCTATTAGTTTATCAGTAAATTTAAGATTCATATTTTAATAAAAATAAAAACGGCTTATACATTTATGTCAATTCCACTTATTTGATTAAGTACTGAATTGTGTACTGCTGAAAATGTGTCTTAAAAGTCAGGCCACAAACCACCAATAATTGACAATCCTTGTTTATTTTTTCAAATGTTCTTTCTATTACTGTTGGGTGAGAGTTTGAGGGACATACATAACTCATCTTCTTTTAAAACCTACTTAGTTTGTCACATTCATCCCTTTTCGGTTCGCGCCTGATTTCAATAATCTGATTGATTAGTTTAGGACTTTTGAGTATTGCTTCAAGTAGCCTGATTGATCTAGTTCCAATGAATACAGATACTATAGTATCTGTATTCATTGCTAGTTCTTAGATATTGAGGAGAAATGCTTATTTTGATTCAGACTGTGCGCTGGGTTTTTGTCATAGTTTCTTTCAAAGTTTCCTGTGTTGGTGGTTATAAAGGTGAATTTTATTGAAATCTTATCTATTGACGCGGAAAAAATCAAAACGGTCAATCTCCCCCAAAATGGAAAAGTTTTAACTTTGAGCGCCCATATTTCACAAATTAATTGATGAGACATTTTTATCTCGAGTGAATAGGTAGCATTTTAGTACCTGAATAACTGCCAAAAAAGAAAATTCGAGAAAATTAAGACCACAATTCCAGTGCCCAGCCTAGAATTCTATTGTTCTATGTTCTATTGCAAGAACAGCTTCAATTATTTTGTTAACTACTTTGCATAAAGCCATTTTCAAATATTCTATTCATGAAGGGCCATCTTCAAATTCTATTCATAAAGAGCTATCCTCAAATTCTATTAACGCAATCAATAGATTAATTTTGGAAAAATAATTGAAAAGTGATTTTATTAATGGCCCATTCTTGTTACAGGTACATGTACGGACCGAAACCTTTTGTAACATTCTCGCACAATGAAAGACAGACTGCCTTGTCCGAATAAGATCCACGCTATCAGGTAATAATCTTTGTCCTATTCACTGCATTAGATCTTATTAGAAATTTTTGCTTTATACCTTTTCAGATAATAGATTTACTGATTCAATACTCAGATACAGTATTATGCTTTATACGAGTACGGTAAAGGTTTTATACGAACGCGGGTCTTTATAAGAGTTTAAAGGCTTTGAATTCAAACAAAAAAAGGTTTTTTCAATTTCTCAGTACCGTTTTCTTTGTTTCCTTTTTTCTGATCTCTCCAATATCGTTGTTATTCTACTTTATCATCATTTCTGCCATTCATATTCTCTCTGTTCCTCTCTTCCTCACAGTTTTTCTTTTCCTTTTCTTATAACTCATCTTCTTTTAAAGCCTACATAGGCCTTCATGTACAAAAAAATATTTATATTTCGAATTTTAGTTCTAAATATTTAGACTAGTAAAGCTTTAGCGGTATATTTCGTTACTCACAGAGGCTACTGTGTCATGTAGATGAATAATAGAGAGTTTGCGCAGAATTACGTTAAAGATGACGATAATGCTAACCTCAACACTCTATGCATCTGCCTGCTCTATAGAATCTTAATAGAGAGCAAAATTACGTTAAAGATAACTATAATGCAAACCTCAGCAGGCATCTACATTATTGATTCCAGAGTAGGTAGAGTATTGAGGTTGAGCAAACTCACCAATTTATAAAACATTGTTTTGTGCAACGGTTCTATAATAATTATTCTTGTACTGCTTTGATAGATTAAAATGGAATTTTCTTTTTACTTCCTGCTCAAAGAAAATGTACGCTATTCAATCTAGAAATTGGCTGCATCTTACTGCATCAACTTTTGTGAGCTAGAATTTCACATTCAAGAACACAATTCTTTGTATTCCTCTCCAAAAATAAAACGTATTTCAAGCAACCAGGGATTCTAGTGGAAGTCTATGTAGGATTTTTTCCGACGTCTAAGCAGAATTACTTCCGGCTAAGGCGAAAGTGACAACAAATTTTGTCTGTAGACGTTTGAAACTGACGATTACGAGAGTTTTTTCTCGCATTTCTGAGAAGAATAAAGAGGAAAGTGAGAGAAAAAAGGGGGGATGAGTAAGAAAAAGGCCGCGAGGGGGAGCAATGAGGAATGAGGAGGTAAGAGAACGGATTGAGGTGAGAGAAGAGAGGAGGTGAGAGAAGAGAGGAGGGAGAGGAAAAGTGTGGAGAAAGTGAAGAGGATAAAGAAAATAAGAAGCAGAAGAGAAGAAGGAGAACGAGGAAGAAAAAGAAGAACGGAGAAGAACAAAAAAGAGGAGGGAGATGATGAAGATGAAGAGGAGGACAAGAAGCAGAAGCAGAAAAAAAGAAGCAGGACAATGAGGAAGAGGAAGATTAGATTATCTTTCGTTATTCATATGAATTACAAATTTTGCATTCGAGTAGCTAAAGACAAAACAACGAAGAGGAAGAAAAAGGGGAAGAAAGAGAAAGAGAAAGAGAAAGAAAAAGAAAAGGAAAAAAAGAGAAAAGTAGAAAAGAAAAAAAGGAAAAAAGGAAAAAAAGAAGAAAGGAAAAAAGAAAAATAAGAAAATAGGGAAAAAGGGAAAAAGGAAAAAAGGAAAAAAGAAAAAAGGAAAAGGAAAAAAAGAAAAAAGGAAAAGAAAAAAGTAGAAAAGGAGAAAAGGAAAAAAGGAAAAAAAGGAGAAAAGGGAAAAAGGAAAAAATGAAAAAAGGAGAAAAGAAGAAAAGGAAAATAGGAAAAAACAAAAAACGAAAAAAAGAAGAACGAGTAGCTAAAGACAAAACAACGAAGAGGAAGAAAAAGAGAAAGAAAGAGAAAGAGAAAGAAAAATAAAAAGAAAAAGAAAGAGAAAAAGAAAAAGAAAAGGAGAAAAGGAAAAAAGGAAAAAAGGAAAAAAGGGAAAAAGGAAAAAGAAAAAAGGAAAAAAGAAAAATGAAAATAGTAAAAAAAGAAAAAAGGAAAAGAAAAAAAAGAAAAAAGGAGAAAAGGAAAATGGGAAAAAACAAAAAACGAATAAAAGAAAAAGGAAAAGAGTGAAGTTGAGGGAGAGGGATAGATAAAGAGAAGATGATGAAGAGGATGAGAAAGAGGAAGAGGAAGAGGAAGAGGACGAGGAAGAGGAGGAGGATGAGCGAGAGGAAGAGGAAGAGCAAGATGGAAGGTACGATGAAAAGGAAGGAGGAAAAGGAAGTGTGAAGAGGTAGGGTGAAAAGAAAGGAGGAAGTACTGGAGAAGAAAGAGGTTGAGGTGTGAGTAGTGAGTCTATTTCAACTTGTTCAACTTGAACGACATTTCTGGATCAAGTCGATTGACAGTGTACTCACCCCTTCAGCTAGAGACATGTCCCCCAGGAAGAAAATGTGTGAGAGAGACAAAGAGGGTAAATGGTTAAGAGAGAAAGAGTGAGTGAGACAAGATAATAACAGTATCCGGGTAAACAACCTCGGTTCCGCTAAAGCACGTCCAATATTGTGTCAGCTAACCGTCTCTAAGCTTCCCGGTTTGTTTCTATTTCACCAGCAAGCTATGTCTAGGCTATGGTGGAGATTGCCACAAGAGAAAAATACCCCATACTTGTGTGCCACACTAACCGGAAACGGAAATATTTGAATGTTAATGCAATATTCGAGACAGTTTTATAAGAGTTGTTGAGAGAAATACATACGAATTGTACATAATGAAGGGGTTATGGGTTTTGTACGGAATTGTCCAGGATTAATGATTCTGTTACTGTTTTGAAAATCCGTAAATCTATATCATTCATATGAAATAGTAACTATTACATTTATATGAAATGGCCAAGCGATTTTATGACAAAAAATTGATAAGAAGTTTTTTTAAAAGAAAGTATGTTCCAAGAGCATTTACATTCTTCAATTGTATTTGAATTCTTTGCTGACGTAAATTTTTCTGACATCAATGTATTCCATATGGACAGAAATCGAAGTATCATAAGGTCTAAGCAAATATGCAATATGAAAAGAAATTATAGAATGAGCATGTAATTTGGGTAACAATTTTTGTTACAAGATGGCGGGAGATTTCAGCCTCCGCTCAAGTTTTACTGATACAGCAATTTTCGGGGCAATTATTGAAAACTCCAATTTTCCTTTGCTAATGAACTCACACAGCAATTTTCAGAGCGTTACTAATTAAGAATTTATAGCTATGTTTTAAATTACTTGAAGTATCTAGAATAATTTTAGATACTATATATTGTAATTGAGTCTTAAACAATGATATTAAATAATAATTTGTACAATAATCGAACAATAATTGCATTACGATTAGTTTTACCAGTTAAGTTGAGCTAGCTTTCAAAAATAGAGATGGAAAGAAGCATTTGAATAATCTTTGTTGTATTTATAATAGGGAGACTTTAATGATTCCAGTAACGTTAACTTTGAAAATTTAATCGAATACATTCTCAAATTTATATTTTGCTACGGTCTCTCAAGTTTCAATCAACAAAATACGTGGATGGACCTGTTGAAACAAAGATGATAATAATTATTGATGAATTTGATCTAATAATATTCCAAATTAAATGACACTGTTAATTATATACCTGAAGTTATAACCTTTACCGTTATCATAGAGTAACTGTTTACTTTTAAACAGTTGGCTAATTTTTATAAAAGTGAATATTCCTTTGAGAAGTCGCATTTTGTTCTACATTTTAAGAGAAATTATTCAGAAAAACTTTTAAAAATAAGATGAGAGAATGGAGAAGTAAAGTAATAAGAAGGAGGTGGAGGAGATGAAGATAGAGATTAGATTAGATTATTTACTTTATTCATGTAGATTACAAAATTCACTGTCTTAGATTCTAGATTATGATAGTTAAAAATATATAAGTACTGTAATTGTTGTTCTATGAATTTTACAAATCTAAACTAAAGAATTAATCAATGATATGTATAAAGTATAAGATGCAATTTGATAAAGATAATATGATTGTGATGCATCTACATGAAACGGCGAAGTTTGAACATATAAATGTCCATTCTTGGAAGAGGATATTCAAGAATATCCTTCTCATCAACACTTGACCGTAGAGAAGGAGACGACGAAGTATAAAAAGAAACTGTAGGATGATGAAGAAGAAGCAAAAACAGAAGAAGCAGAAGGAGATGGAGGAGAACAAGAAGAAGAAAATCAGTCAATCTAAAATATCTCTTTTTTCTAAATTTTATGAGTCTTAAAACGCTATAAAAAGTAACAGTTTCAAAAACTGTTAGGCCATAATAACACTCATCTATGATGATAGAAAATTGTATTGATACTTAAGTTGGAGGTTAAAATTTAGCTTATGGTGAGGGAACGTAGAGCTTTAGAGTGCTCTATAAGTATTAATAGAATTTTTTAGTTTGGTGGGGGGGGGGGGGGGGAGCATGAATGGTAGGACTTTTAAAGAGCTTAATTTTTTCGGAAAGTAAGAGCGGTATGTTACTCCA
Organism: Conomelus anceps; assembly: GCA_948455865.1. Lineage (NCBI taxonomy): Eukaryota > Metazoa > Arthropoda > Insecta > Hemiptera > Delphacidae > Conomelus > Conomelus anceps. The sequence goes on from OX418221.1 coordinate 52,076,424, forward strand.
TTGATGAAGCTCTTTAACAGAATTTGTTTGGAAATAGAATAGCCGTCGTTCTGGGAGAAAAAATCGTTTAGCAGATAATAAACAAAAGCGGGCGCCTCGATAAAACGAGCAAACACGCGCCAAAACAGAATAAACGGCCCGCCAAAAAGGGCTGCCAACCGACTCAGGGTCAAACAAAGCAGACACTACTAGAAAAGCAGAGCAACGAAGGTTGTGGCCTTCCCTGTTGCGATCGATAAGCCAAGTTGGCACACCTTGGTATTTGGCTAGTCAAGTTCGCATTTGCAAAGAACTCGGTGTAGTTGAACTACATAGTACGGGTCCGCCCTTCCCCCCTCAACCACTCCCACACCCTTTGAGAAAAGTTCACATCCAGGTGAAATTCTATTGACATAGGAGGTTGATAGAATAATTTCTTGAAGAAATTGAGCAAGTAGAAAATTGGATAAAGAGTTCTAGAAAATAATTTCAAAGTAAAATGTTTGGTATTGTTACGGGTTCTATGTCTAAAATAACGCTGGCAACACTCAAATTTATCACTCGCACTTTATTTACACAAATAATCACAACACTCACTGTTCAGTAATGTCTTACAGAAAAATAAGCAATTAAAAACAGATAACACGATATTGTTCAACTGATAATGAGTTTCCAATGAACTGTACACGAATCAATCACTAAATTCCAAAAGGCCGATCTAATATTAAAACAATAACTACAATAAACTGTCCAATAATACTCAAAAAGAAACGTCGAGGAAGAACAATTAACTTACATAGCACAAGTCCGTCAATACAGTAATAGATAAAAGAATTATCACTTTTGAACTGTCAAGAGAATTATCACTACAGACAACGAAAGTTCATTGCATGGTTTGTAATAGCGCCAACGGGATTTCACTGTCTGTATTAACGCGAGCTGTCACTACTGCCACTGATCAACGTAGAACAATAACTGAACTACTTAACTGTCACACTTGTTTATCATGACAAATTTCAAACAAGACAACTCAACTCATTTACAAGAGACTTCCTCTATTTATATGATTTTCCATAATTGAGATATCTCTGGATTTTTCTGTCATCTTCTAAATAAATAAATAAAGAAACTAGCACTTTCTACAATATTCGAAAAGATTCCATTAATGTCTAATCAAACAACTAGAACATTCTACAAATTACCAAGTAGACACTATAAAAATGTCAAAAGCAGAGTAATTAATTGCTTAAAAGTAAACATTTACATAGCAGATAACGCCAAGAACTACCACTGTGCCTTCTTTCTCTCTATTCACTCTAATTTCATATTCGCTACAGTATTCTATGATCACTGGAAGTATGCATTGAACATTCTCTTGGCGGGTTGCTTGAATGTTCTCAAATGCCACTGGAACACTGGAAGCAGAATTATTTGAAAGTTCAAATCAACTATGCTCTCTGTCTTTTTTCTAGTATAAGATTTTATTACTGGTACATTTTGTAGGTATAGTTTCCCTACAACATTTTATTGGAAACAGTAAATGGGAATTCTGACAAATTGTTCAAGTGAGAAAATTACATATTATTTTTAATTATATTAATAGCCTCATTAATTTGGATACAGGATAAATGCTGAACCAAAAGTTGGTTGAGAACTTAAATTCGTAGGATTTTCCCAAGTTCCGAGGTATTCATGCTTAAAAAATGCTTAAATGACTCATTCATGCTTCAAAAGTATTGATTTAAAAATAATGTTTTCGTTTCTTTTATCAAAGAAATCTTCAAAATAGTTCAGCAATTCAGAATTTGTTTTTAATAATCATATTACCATTGATCAGGGATAGGATAGAAATAACTTGATGGTTCGTCTATGATATTACGATCTAAATATCATATTGAGATTTGTTGTGAAATTATTGATATTTTGATAGTATTTTTCTAGTACCGGTAATTATTTTTCTATTAATTATTGAATTTCTATTAAATCGTTATATTCAATATTATTTATAATTTGTAGCCTAATACTCTTTTCAACTTCTACTTATTATTTATTTCAATTTCCTATTCGTAGAAGAATTAAATCAATTAAATTTTTTTTCACTTATGTTTCCTAAATGTTTTATTTCTTATAACATCATTCTCATCATCATTCGTAGCGAGTTGATTCTCAATAGCTTTGAAGAAAACGGAATTTTGCAAGAAGTTTTGAAGGGCGTGGCAAATACATAAATCTAATATAATAGTATAATATCATATATTGATATTATGATTTATTATAAGATCTAATATGATATAAAGATATAATATGATATATTATAAGATCAATATTGATATTATGAGCTTAATAAGGTAAGTTGATGTGGATAATAGTTTAACGACCTTTAATATTTCTGCGTTAATTGTATTTTTGATTTGAGTCTGGTCGGTAGGCCATCTGTTTTCAACTTGTTCATCATTGCTGGTCCTTATTGTTGGGCGGGAGGTTATCTTTTGCTACTTATGGGCGGGTCTATTATCAACCAATGACAGGCCTCCAACGTGTAGAACGACCTACGAGAGACTCCCAGTCTATAAACCAATATTATTCCTTTAAATACAGAGTGTTCATTAAGTCGCGCACATCAAAAAGGTTGTGAAGTAATCTCTATCTATAAAAGGATGATACCCTGACTCACTCATCAACGCAGAGCCAAAACTACTAGGCCTATGAACTTGAAATTTTGTATGAACAATCCTTATAGGATTTCACCGTGCAATAAGAAAGGAATTTTCAAAATTCGCAGTTTTGGGGGTGTTTTTAGGGGGTTAAAGTTTTGCCTATGCAAAGCACGGGTACATGACTAGCTAGCTTACTGGGATCTTTTAATCATAATATGGAAAATAATTTGAAATTTTTCCATCTGCTGTACACGCTGTTTCGATGGACAAGCTGTTTGTGTGTTTTGCAAATCATCATTCACCTAACCTACTGAACTTGCCGGCCAAACAGCTTAATGGAACAGCTGATAGAATTCAACAGTTTTTAATCATATGGCAGGCTCCTTAGCGGCGTTATTTACGCTGTATGGAACGCAAAAACTTTGCATGTAGGACACCGTTCAGTCGGAGCCTTGCAGTATGTAGGAAACATATGACTGGGTATGATGAAATGTAATTATGCCGGGTTGATGACATCTATTAACCAATGCAGCTACAAATTTGAAATGTATTCGGAGGTGGCGAATAATAAAATAAAAAACCTAGCTTCTACCCTAATAGTCATGGAAGGTTTGAATTTGAAATGTTCATTGAGAGGTGGTGAGTAAGGTCTTACTGTGTAAGAAAACAACAAAGGAGGCCTCTCTGATCAGCTGGAAGAGCCCTAGGACTAACTTCTTCCCTAATAGTCCTAGAAGGTTGAAATTTGAAATGTAACCTCAGTTGGAGGTGACAAATAATAAAATCAAGAATTTTTTATGAGAACGCAGCAACGCGCGTCGGGCCAGCTAGTTTATTCTATTTGGTATTATTTATTTATTACGGTTATAACTTTTATAAACATATATTATACTTATATAATAACAAACTTATTTCCAACATTTTATGTCTCATGACATATGTTCAAAATGGCTGCCTTTTCATTAATACACACGATTTAGAACGTTTGTTAACACTTTGTGGATTATGCCTACACTAATATTGTTAATTTCCGTTGTCATGTTCATTTTCAGTTCATTCAGTGCATGAGGCCTATTTTATAAACCCTTCCTATAACCCCTCAGGAAAAAATCTGGAGGTATTAAATACTGTTCAAGAAGGAACACTCGTTGCTCTTGGGAAACATGTTTACCTTATCGTAATCTAAACCAGGGGTTCTCAAACTGTGGTACGCGTACCCTTTGGGGGTACTCGAAAATTTTCAGGGGGTATGAGGGGCAGGTTAATGAAAAATTAAACCATTTTTTCCGTTTTGCAATCACGCAAGGTTATTATTTAATGATGAAATCTAATAAATTGAATACTTTGTGGTCGAGTTACTAGGAACCAAAAAGTGCAATAGGTTTGTATAACTATTTCTTAGAAGTTCAGAGACAGGGTTAATGTTGGGGATGATTTAAGGTTTTACCTCGAGCCTAGCATTGAGGAACTATGTTAAGAAGCAAGCTCATCCTTCTCATTAATTTTTTGTAATGGGTTTCAAATATATTTCCAAATGTATTGTGTTTTGATGTAAAAAGGTTTTTTAATTTAACTGCCACCCCCCCCCCCAACATCTCCTCTCGGAAACAAGGGGGTACGCTAAATTTTAATTTCTCATATGGGGTAAAGTCCTTGAAAAAGATTGAGAACCCCTGATCTAAACAATACTGCAGACATGTTAACCTGTACTCACAATAATGAGCTTTACATCTGTTTTTTATATTACCAGTGGAGCTATCTTGCGGTAACCACTAAACTAATATAAAAAACCTACTACTTACAGACTCATTTATTCGGATATGCGCGACTTAATGAACTCACTGTATATTATATTTAGCTACTCTCAAGTTAGATTGGGGTTGAAAATGACTTGACATTCGAATTTATACTATCTCATGTATTGACGATTGAAGTAATTGAAATTGACAATAATTTACTATTCATTATAAATATTTTTCCTTTCTCATAACACTGTCATGTTATAAACAATTGTTTATCAAACTTGTAGTTTAATGGCTTTATTCTCATGGTGTGAACGCACTCCAGTTTCAAGTTCTCATCCCTCTTGTTTCAAAATTATTGGAAGTTACCGTTCTGCCAATTTATGTTATGTCAGTGGCTGTCTATGGAGTTTTTGTCAGCAGCGTCAGCCCAATATATGAGCCCCTCAATAATTCAGTCTCTTTATTGATCCGCATGGTATCTTGTTTGCTGATAATTGAGTATACGACGTCAGACATGTTTACATATAGGCTAGTCATTGACCTGTATTCCCTTTACACACCGCTAGTCATAGCTTTAGGCCTAATTTGATTCTTGGCAGGAGAGGCAGAAATATTTTTCAAGCTGCTCGTCTATAAAAATTCATATCGTCCCTTTTCATCATGATTGTAACAAATTGTGTAAGTCATTTTGAAAGGCTTTTATGAATCGCTTATGGATCATCCATGAATATCTTGATAAAAGCAATAATTAGAGTTTGAGCAAAACTATGCTACGCTGAAACATCGATGAAATGGATTGCTTCAGCTTGCGTTAACAGCATGCGATTTGTTCAATCTCCTTACTATTTTATTTTCAATACTAATAGTTTAATATAGATAGCCGCGAGCCGTAGCAGGTATCTGTTCAATCAGATACAGATAAGCTGTGTTCTCCTGGGTCCTGTTTGAAACGGTGACCGACTAGATTGGCCAGCAAAAAAGACACTGATTTCTGCTGTAAAATCATTTCCCGGTGGTTCGGAACCCACCTAAAACTGTAGGTCCAACTCATCAATCACCATCATCCAATTCATTACCCACGCACAGGTGTCAGACCTATATGGGCTTCATCATAAAAAAAAATAATAATAAATAAATATAGATTTTAATATTAATATCAATAATTTTAATATTAATATTTTTTGGTGTGATCATCGGGTTAAAGCATAGTTAAGAATAACAAACTTACTTTCTGTAGAAACCAATCTGTCAAAACAAAACAATTCAAAACACTTCCAACAAAAAGAAAAGTAACATAAAACATAATATAACATATAACATAACATAAAACATAACAAAAACATAACATAAAACAAAAAAATAACATAAAACATATCATAATGTAGAACATAACATGAAACAAAACTAAGACTATAACATAAAACGTAACACAAAACATAACATGATCATGCACACATTTTAAACACGTTGCTATGTGTACCAGGAGTCTATTGCATAAACATTTACAAATTACGATTACAATCCACATTGAAAAACTGTCAAAAGATATTTTAGTAGCTACAAAAAATACAAGTGTTGATACTAGCTTGTAAATTGATATGCTACAGGCCAAGGGCGAACTCAAAACATTTTTAAAGGGTAAAATCAACTAAGAAAATATTTGGGTGGAAATATCACAAAAAAAGGCTCATCCTCATGAAAGAGACTAATTTTTTCAGTGAAGCTTAGTAGGCTTCATATAAGCTTTATATTTCAGGAGGTGGGGCAATAATTATCTGATTGACTCGTGTTCTTACACTAAACGTGCTTGAATGCTTTCAATAGACCCAAATTATTTTTTGGAGGATGAAACCCACATAGGTCTGAGACCTGTGCTTCGGTAACGAGGTGGATGATGGTGATTAATGAGTTGGACCTTCAGGTTTAGGCGGGTTCCGAACCACCGGGAAGTGAATTTACAGCAGAGAACAGTTTTTTGTTGGCCAATCCAATCGGTCACCCGTACAAAGAGGACCTAGGAGTTCGTGACTGAGCAGGTACCTGCTACGGATCACGGCTATCACTCCCCTGAATCATTAATGACGTGTTACATGCTAACCGAGTTCTGATCAAATTTTGTCTCTATGTGACAATTATTGATGATAATAATTTCTCTCATCCCCACTTGATTCACGCCTTCAACATGCACCAGATGAGATGTATACCCAAAAAAATCACCGAAAACTGGAATCGCACCTGTCAATGTCGAGGAAATAAGAAACCCGCTTTGCTATTGGTGCTTAGGACAGACGGAAAACACTATATCGCGCCAATTTATCAGTACTACCAACTTGCAAACCATAAATCACAACCATCTGCTGCCGTTTGGTTTTACAAAACAAACAAATGTGGGAACTGAAGAGGGAAATCGATCCTGCTAACAAAATAAAGTATAGTAATCTATGTAGCCTTCCTCAATGCTGAAACGGCTGGGATTGTGCTGGGATAAATTGGACCAGACAACGGTTCCGACGGAAATTGGCCCTGTTGAAGAGTGCGCCATGTCTAAACATTGTACCTTTCATTCGTTTTCCAAACCTGCTATGTCGAAGCTGTTTACAATGGAATCTGAGCGGTCAATTCAACCAAGCTATATTGCACGGGCAATGCATGGTTGAAAGGGAACGAATTAATATTTATTAAAATGTGCTATATTTATTTAGGATATCAAATATATATTTAAAAAAAAAAAAATGGTTGAACTTACATATGTAGTCCAATGAATCGACTGAGGGAATCAATATTCGATATCTGTTCCAAAGCTAAACCCAACCTATTGACTATCGATCCTTAGTCGATTATTTCATTGAACTACTTATTAAAGTGCTGCCAAAAAACTATTTGACAAAATGAATAACAAACTGTCAAAACAAAACAATTCAAAACACTTCTAACTTATCATAGAAAAGTAATATAAAACATAACATAACATAAAACATATCATAATGTAGAACATAACATAAAAAACATAGCATGAAACAAAACTAAGACTATAACATAAGACGTAACACAAAACATAACATGATCATGCATAACATGTTTCGATTCTGTGTTAAATTTAGTCACACTTTTATTGAGTAAGAATGTCACACTATCATTATAGTGGGTGCATCATGAAGGTTTTAAATGTCTTTGAAATTGTTTTTTTCAAAACTTAAGTTACTTTTCAATGTTTTTTGAGTTACTTTTTACTGTTTTTGTGCCAATCTTTGATGACAATAACAACATCTACAATAACATCATTAAGAACAACAACAACAACAAAAACAAAAACAACAACAACACCAATAACAATAACAATAACGATTACAATAACAATAACAATAACAATAATATGAGGAATAAATTATAAGCCTGTGTTATTGTTAATAAATAATAATTGCTCCTGGTGCTGGCTCTGTAGCCTTGGGTCTAAAGTTACCCCGGCTTGCTAGAGTTTATAACTCAGATGAAAAATAAAATAAAAAATAATAATAATAATAATAATTCCCTTTCTCACAAACCTCAATTCACAAATCCCTTTTATTGTATTTGATAAGTTTTTTTTTCGTTCTACTGTTGTTTTGCTAAAGATAGTGATGATAGATTTTCTTTTTTGTTCTACTGTTTTTTTGTTTTGGACTATTTTTTTTTTTATTGGTTGGATGCTTGATTTAGTGAATTATTGATGAACATTCCAGTGTAATTTTGGGTAGTAAAGAGGAAACATTTTCATTTGTAATGAAGGAGAACTCGTCGTTAGCGAACAAGCTATGCTTTGCTGATGGCGCCAAAAAAAAATGTATTAATTGTGTGTGATTGATTGTTATTTACAAGAGTTTGGCTATAAAGAATTTATTTATAAATAGAAAAAAAAATAATAATAAAAATTCAAAATTAGAAACGACTTACTCAAAAAATGACTTATTGATGACAGAAAATTTAGATTGATTGCTAAATAGAAATTACAATTAAACAAGTAGTAGCCACGGGCCTTTTGCGTTTGAATCCCCGGCAGTCAAGGGAAGGTGTAACTACAATTATTTTTCCGTTTTTTATGGTAATTGAAAACATATATTATTCAGGCTAGGGTTTATATAATTATATAATAAATTATGAAGAATGCAATAAAAATAAAAGTGTTATGTTCTACATGTTTGGCTGACGTTTGTTTAGCTTAGAATTCATTGGTTGAGGGAAGATAGGATAAGGATATAAGGAGGTATAAGTAGGTAGTAAGGAGGTAATATAAAGAGATACAGAAACAGGTTACCTTAGAAACTGAAAATTATTCAAGTCATATTTATCGCAATTCAATCAATCCATTGCTGTTAAAAACTGCACATTTTTTCAAGATCTTATCGCAATTCACATAGATTATTGCCTGGAAGTGCTCATTTTGTTATGTTATACTAATTTAATTGATGTCTAATCAATCTTTATTAATCAGTCTCATTAATGAACCTTCCTGTTACTGGCAAGGATTGAGTGCAAAAGCCCCAAAACCACTATTCGATCTCAGATTTATTCTTTTTTTGGTATTAGCCTAATATTAGCTGGTATTAGCTGTTACAGTATCTGCCTTCCTCTCCCCATCAACTCCTGTCTACCAATACCATTCTTATTTCACTTATTCTATCACTGTGAAATACATTACTCGTACCTTTTCCCTGTGCATAAATTTCTGTCAATTTTCATTACTTATCATTGTCAATGTCAATATTTCTTTTCCGTTGTACATCCTCTTTTCCTCAAGCTCTTATTTTATTCTTCCTCCACTTTTCTGCAGACATGTTTCCACTTGCTCGCGTAAATTTTGAATTCGAGTACGTGTCAATCCCTTCCTTTCTACTTTCCATACTGTTCTGTATCTCTCACATCTCTACCCTTTTCCTACTCTATTTCTTTTTCACTTTTTTACGGATATCTTATCCTGCTCTGAGAAGCAGTGTAGTCTAACGGCCGGTTGCATGGAAGCCAATTAAATTTAATCCCCGTAGAATGACGTCATTCTATGGAGATTAAACTTAATGGAGAGAATTTAGTTGCACAAAGAACAATTACTAGCGATAACTCCGATTAGGCTAACTGGCGTAAAATATATTTAACCGCCCGATCACCGATGATTAAATCTCACTAATTGTCGTTAAGTTACATTTTATAGGTTAAGTTTATTGTACCAGAACACGGAACTGAAAATTAGATCGGATTTTTCAACAAAATATACTCGGTTCTCTGCTGTAAAATAACTTCCCGCTGTTTCGGAACCCACCTAAAACTGTAGGTCCAACCCATCAATCACTATCATCCAATTCATCACCCTCGCATAGGTCTCAGACCTACGTGGGCTTCATCCTCAAAAAAAGAAACATTTCTTAGTTGAATCCATATAAATATTCTTCAACTTAATTGCACAAAATTAACCTCCTTCTCCTCCTTCTTCCTCTTCTTTTTTCTCTTGCACACCCTTTTCTCCTTCTTCTCCATCTTCTTTTTCTCCTTCCTGTTTTCCTTCTTATTCTTGTATCTTGTTCTACTTTTTTCCTTTTTTTTACAATTTAAAATATTAATTTTTCTTTCTCTCATTCTACTCTCGCTTGATAAATCTCTTTTTCAGTCCACTTTCTCCTTGCAAAATATAACATAAATCGATTATTTCTAATTGTTCAATTATCTAAAAAATAAGTGATATTACGCTGATTCAAGGTATACTATAGATCTATATATTTCACTGTTATCCCAAATATTTCTACTGCATATATATCTTATTCCAACAAAAAATGCATAAGTCGATACTTGGTGTGTGGTGACGTCACGTCTGAAATTCTGACGCTTCCGATTGGCTGAAAGAATTTGGACCAGATATCTCATTTGAATACATATCGTTTTTGGTTTTGTATGTGTGATGGAAGCAACTGGAACATATATAATACACTTCCAACTCCTAATATACATAACTATATACATTTGAGCATTAATGCATGCTGTTTTCAACCTCAGTACCAAATAATACTAATGAAATATCATCATCAATCGCTGTCATAAGTTGTTGGAACTCTATTGATCGCTCTCATGAGTTTGAATAATATCAGAGTTTTTCGATCCTAAAACTGAATGATATTAATATATAGTATTTGAGAATTATCAATATTTGAAACTGATTTTCCAATCTTATGCAATGCCGAATCGATATCATGTCCCCCAACCCAAACGTCAATCAACCTCAGGTTATTTCCATTCAATTCTGGGAAGCCGCTTATCAGCCTTCAAACCAATGACAATACGGGTACGGTTCGCGTAACTATCAGCGTTTTAGCTTGGTGAAATGACGTCATGTTAATTAGCTGATAAATTTTCCACTTTTGACACTTTGGTTCAATGATGAAATAAATTTTAGACTGAAAAAATAATAAATATTCGATATATTACATTTTGGTTTCATGATGAAATAAATTATAGATTGATAAATCGCAGTTTCTGATACAAAAAGAGACTAGAATAGGATGAAATTTGTCTGTTAATATACATGATACTTTCTATATATAATTTATAAAACTAAAAAACTAAATCAGTTTATACATATAAACTGAACAGAAAAATATCATATCCTTTTATTCAGACGTTCAGAAGTGTAGCAGAAAACTTTGTTTGACAGAAATAGATAGTGAATTGAAGTTTTCTTAATGTATACAGTGCTTTGTAAAACAAATAAAAATTATTGAGCAGGTTATGTTAGGTTCCTTGTATTGTTATAATATCATGACTATAATAATGATAACTGAGATTTAGATTCTTCAGATGATATTTTGTGAAAAAGCAGTTTTGAGCTATAGCATGTTGTATTTCACATTGAATGTATTTTAATTGTGATAAATAATTGAATATAAATTGGGTAGACTTATTTTAATCATATTAAAGACTTCAGAAGTCCTGTGATTGGCTTCCATAACATACGGCTTTGTTAATTCATACGTACTGCTCTATGCATAGGTGTAACGAGGGGGGGGGGGGGTGTAGTATTGGGGATGTAGTCCCCGCCATGTTTAGAAGAAATTACAAAAAATTGTAAGAAATAATAAGCAAAAAATTAAAATTGGAAAATTATTTATTTAATTTAAAGCTACATGAATATTGTATAATTATCTACATTCTGAGAAATCTTTTTAAAGGGAGCAATATTTAAAAGTGGTTGTTGGGTGGTGGGGGGTAACCCCCCCCTCTCCACCAAGTTAACTCTAGTTACACCACTGGTTCTACAGTCTACTACGTAGCCAACTAATTTGTTATTTACTCTGAGCTCTATTCATTATGATAAATGAGTGTGTCAAACATTCCGAAGTCCTAAAAATAAACTTTCTATCTACTACTTATTAAAGACTCATTTTAAGTACAGCACATAAGGATAAATCAACTTTGGTAGGCCAATATTTGAAGTTTGAGTATCGAGTAACGCAGCATTGCTTTCAGTTTCTCTCAAAGCGGTTCTCTTGGTTCAAAGAGGATTCTCATGAAAACCTCCTCAAACGTGTGAGGTAAGACTGTGACGAAGAAGTACTGATGCTATTTACAGCTCCTACCACCGGTCTTCAGTAGGCAGCATGTTGTAGTTGATGACAGTGGTGGATTGGTTTTGTTATA
>OX418221.1:52091160-52121160 GCA_948455865.1 Conomelus anceps
TATAATCTACAAAACACGGAGGTCACTCTTATAGTTACTATAGTAGTGACAAACTTGTAACATGTTTTATTCGATTGTTAAGCTCATTTTACATGAAACCTCATCAATTTACCACTGAATGAGGGTCCTACAGATGTTTGAATGAATAAATTATATTCATACAATCTTCCGCCATTTTTATTTTTTTAGCAAAGCATTTCCGGACCTACCAGCATCTGCAGATCCTCCGTAGTTTCCAGGCATATGTTCATATATTATGAACTTTACTCATCATTTCGATGTGAGGAATAAGCTTGAAAAGGTTAGGTTAGGTTATCTGAACAGTTTTTCAGATTTCTTCTCAAACATTTTGTAGATTATGATTATTATTTGCAATAAATTCAAGACAATAAATTCAAAGTGTCAAGTAGCAACTCATATCTTGAGAGTGCAACAAGCTTCTATCATCAAGATCGCGCTCAAACAGTTAACAGCAGTCAAAGCCGAGTGGTTTGACAACTAATTTGCGAGCTTACTCTATCGGCAGCTTGAAGCACTAAGAGCAAATTAGGTCGTCATCATAATCTTCAGACTATTTGCTATACTAGTAGACACATGGAGTATCGTGCTCTCAGGATGAAGTTCAATGCTACTTAACAACTAAATTGGTTCTGTGAAGCCGGGTTGCGAAAGATTATCTCAGTGAACACTAAAGGTTTAAATTGGAAATTTGTTGCAACGCTTGATGATTTGTAACTGCTGTAAATGTGCGATAATATTGTTTAAGATTGTTTTAGATAAACGAAACCAATATTGATATGTAAGTATTTAAAAGGTTCGAAAGTTTTTTAATAGTCCACTCAATCAATCCTTGAGAAAGTGAGTTAGAAAGTACTTATCAATTAATTCTATAAGAATTTAACTTTAATAATCCTGTAGAAGAATAATTTCTATATTAAAATTTAAAAAATTATATTGGAATATATACCAATTTAACATTAGTGAAGACTGTTTTGGGCGTAATGCCTGTAGTCTTCCTTGAAATTGTAATAAATAAATTGATAAATTTTGTATGACAATGTTATTGATACAGATTGTTTGTGCTAGTCGTCACTATAACCAATGAATACAGATACTATCTATAGTATCTGTATTCATTGCTATAACAGTCGTTTTCTAATCTAGTCACTGCTAGTCGTAGTAAGAGCTATTGAGGTTGATTCACACCTGCTCCGTTCACACCTGAAGTAGGAATGGACTGTATCTAGACATGCCCGTAGTAGAGCCGGCCTTCTACTGCATGCGGAGCGGATAAACCACACGAAGTAAGCCCCATTTTTAGGGCTCTCAGCTGTTTATCTTGTATGAACTGAACTTTTTAATTTGTATTTTGGTTCCGTTTACAGTGAAAGGCCGGCTTAAGGCTGAGGGCAGGGTTTTTTGTCATATTTTTTCCAAGTTTATTGTATTGAATACTATTAAGGTATTGAAATGTTAACTATAGTTGGGTACAATTTATTTTAAATAAAAAATTTTAATTTTCAAATACGTACGGTATTTATTCAAATAAAAAATATGTCATTTTATTTCTCAAGGTGCCTTCCAGTTTGAGAAATTACCAAAAGTTTTGAATAACTAGTTTAAAAATTGAAATTTTCTGTTTTCAAAAATCGAATTAATTGATTCAAATAAAATATATGTCACTTTATTTCCCAAATGCCTTCCAGCTATCAAAAGTTTTAAAATGCAGGTAAGATCAATAATTATTGACCGAAAAATTTAACTTTAAACACCCTTGTTGCATATTGGCATACTATTTCTTGTTACTAATGGACGTATCTAATATCAGCCAATGACAGGCCTCCAATTTGGCAGCCAATGACAGGACTCCAATATGGCAGCTAATGACAGGCCTCCAATATGGCAGCCAATGACAGGCCTCCAATATGGCAGCCAATAACATGACAACGTAATATGAGTCTATGATCTCGTACACCTGCCTCCATTCTACAAACCAGTAGCATTCATCATCTAATGCCCGGCTACTCAATCTATCAATAACATTTTATCGGTTTGATAACTTCATCAAATCCATAAACAACATAATTGCGTTTCTAGAACACTCTAGAGAGCCATATCTCTCCCGATAAATGTATAAAGAAATGTAGTCTAAAAAATTTATTGAATCTATAAAATTTATACATAGATGTGCTGCGTTCTCGTAGGACCTGTTTGTAACGGTGACCGATTAAATTGCTGGCCAGCAAAAAAGACACTGTTCTCTGCTGTAAAATCACTTCCCGGTGGTTCGGAACCCACCTAAAACTGTAGGTCCAACTCATCAATCACCATCATTCAACTCATTACCCACGCACAGGTCAAAGACCTATGTGGGCTTTATCCTCAAAAAAAACTATTTGCTATTGAATGATTCACCAAAAGACTGGGAACACCTACAAAAGAAGGGTATATATTAGCTATTTTGTATTTCAGTTTCAATATTTTTTTTTTGAGGATGAAGCCCACATAGGTCTGAGACCTGTGCGTGGGTAATGAGTTGTATGATGGTGATTTATGAGTTGAACCTACAGTTTTAGGTGGGTTCCGAACCACCGGGGAGTGATTTTACAGCAGAGAACAGTGTCTTTTTTGCTGGCCAATCTAATCGCTCACCGTTACGAACAGGACCTAAGAGAACGCAGCTTATCTCTATCTGATTGAACAGATACCTGCTACGGCTCGCGGCTATCACTATAATTGAGATTTAAAATGATGACAGTCGAAACTATAGTAGTTCTTGTGGTAATATGGAAACGAGTTAGGCAACATGAATGTTATTCATTGAAATAATCCAATTTTTGTTGTACAACGCACACAGCTATCAAAATCCATTTTCATCGGATCTTCAAAAATGTCCCAAAACCAAGAATCACGCCTGACACCTCACTGAGAGTGAGTGCTTGAAAAATCAGTTTGTCAGCTATAAACTTGCTTTCAAGACGATTAAACGGACGAGTTTTCCAGTGTTGTGCGATTGTGGGGCGAAGGGGATGGTGATGAGGAGGGGTTGTTGGTTTTATTGGCAGGCGGCCAATATGTATGACATCACCTCTACCGATTCAGCTGGCGTTCAAGAAGCATTGGCTCCATCAATCGAATGAGGAAGGCTTACCTCAAAGTGAGAGAATGTGAGGAAGAGAGATAGTGAGTGAGTGTGAGTGAGAGAGAGTGGTGAGAAAGAGAGAGCATGAGTGAGTGTGAGTAGAATGAACCAACAGATCCAAGTGAAGTACGAGCTCTTGAGATTGAAGTGGTGTCGAGGGTGTTGAGACTGCTCTGTGAGACTGCTACGTGCCGCTCAAAGCGTTTTCGAGAAAAGATGTGCCGGATAGCATTCAACCTGTGACACGATCTTTCGTCTTGTTTTGTTGTCTTCCAACAACCTCAAGAGTAGGAACTTGCTTAAAATTAAATTGATGACTTGATTTGAAGAAAATAATTAATAGTGTTATGAAATGCTGGGAAGAAAGGACAGGAATTTCAGCGTTATCTGCCTGTGTCAATAGTAACTTCTGGAAGCCATAATTGGCATGTTTTTGTTTGCTCCCCCTGTTCCCCCTCGCCTTGCGGATCATCTAGAGACCTCTAGAATGGTCTAGAATCGGTTTACTTTAGAATTTTATAGAAAAATAGAGAACCCTTTCGTTCTTTCCAGAATGTTAAAAATGTATATGAAGCAGATGGGTATTCGAGTGTTAATGTGATAAAGTGGCAGAGTGACAATTCCCGTTTCCACTCACTTTTTTTTCTTTCTTTTATTATTTTTTTCCTTCAATTAATATTTATCATTTATTTTAATTATAACTACTTTTAATGTAATGTAAATTATCTTTTTGTTTATATTTATTAGTGTTTGCCATAGGTATTACTATACCTGGCAACGTAAGATGTGATAAATAGATATCAAATATCATATGAACTGCATTACCAGGCAGCGCTAATACAAACTGTGTTATACTAACTTTTAACGTGCTAATGTGATAAACGCAGTATATTGTGACAGATTATCATTCAGGCTTCTTTAAACGTTTATACAGTGATTGAAAGTGATTCATAGTGTTTCAACTGTTCTGTTTTAAACGTTTCTGATTCACCATTGAACAGTTTATTGAACAGTATTTGTTAAATATTATTATTATTATTATTATTATTATTATTATTATTTTTATTATTATTATTATTATTATTATTATTTCTATTATTATTATTATCATTATTTTAAATGCTGCAAATTTTTTTTTTTAGATATATTCATGTGATTGTATATGATGATTAATTGCTGATAATAATTATTGTTGTAGATTATTACACGGTAGATTACGTATATGAATATATATAAAAAATATAAAATATAAAAGTATATGAATATATATATAAAATATTATATATATAACTGTACATTATATATATGGTTTTAGATATGGTTTTATATTCATTGCTTATTAGTTTACTGAAGATTTTTCTATTCGATGGATAACGATTTAATTTTAATTTGGAAAGACCCTTTTAATTTTGACTATTGATTCTTGTCAACATATTGATTACCAAGCCTCATTGTTTATTAGTTTACTGATTTTCATTATATGATGGATAGCAATGATTTAATTTGAATTTGGAATGAACTATATAACTTTTCCTATAGATTTTTATCAACTTATTCTGACTTGGCAATTACTGTACTGACATAAGTTATATTGATTATATATAATTTTATTAATTGATTATTGCTGTTTTTGCTATGATATGGATTAACTCGACTCCTCCAGTCAAACCTTCTTGTGAAGGTTTTGGAGTAACATTCGTTCCTGTATAATGTATTGTTTTTCTAGTTAAAAAAAAGGAAAATTTGCATTTTGTTTTGTCTTTTTTTGAAATTAATAAACTCCCTTCTTCTGGGGGTACCAGGACGAAGGAAAAGGAAGGAAGGATTATTATTATTATTATTATTATTATTATTATTATTATTATTATTATTATTATTATTATTATTATTATTATTACTTTATGATGATGATAATAATAATATTTGTGAAATTATGATGAAAATAGCTATTTGTGTAACTAGAGCAAAAGTGAGAGATTTCTGCACTGAGAGAAACAGTTTTTCAGAAAAAAGTTTCTCGAGTGCATAAACTATAGGCCTACTAGGTGCTCAAATTACACATTAATTTTTTACTACAGTAATGTATAAAGTAATTTAAACAGAACAAAACAGGACATACATAACCTGACAATTCCTCACATAACCTATCTTCGAATCAAATCGATTTCAACAACAACAACTATTTCGTTGCTGAAGCAGAGTATCCAACCTATTTTTGAATGCCAAATGGGGAACCTTCTTATTACATGCTCACTATTTTGTGTTGTTTGGTTGCAAATCTGGAGTGCGGAAAAGTACTTTTCCTACAGTGACCCGAAAATGTGCCTATTTTTGCACTAACTGTAGCACGCAAAATAGTCTATTCCTGAACCAGTGCGGGAAAGTAAATTCCAGTGCAGGAAAGTGCTTTTCCGCACTCCAGATTTGCAACCTAACAACACAAAATAGTGAGCATGTAATACGCAGGTTCCCCATTCTACATTCAAAAATAGCTACTCTGCTGCAGCTGCGAAATAGTCGTTGTAGTTGTTGTTTTTGAAATCGATTTGATTCGAAGATAGGTTATGTGAGGAATTGTCAGGTTATGTATGTCCTGTTTTGTTCTGTTTAAATTACTTTATACGTAACTGTAGGAAAAATTTAATGTGTAATACGAGCGCAAAGTATTGTTTCTGCACTTGAGAAACTTTTTTTGAAAAAACTGTTTCTCTCGATGCAGAAAAAAGCTATTTGCACTCTAGTTACACAAATAGCTATAGTTGCACTCGAATTTACTTTCCCACACTGGTGCAGGAATAGACTATTTTGCGTGCTACAGTTAGTGCAAAATAGGCACTTTTTGGGATCATAATTATTTTTCACAAACTCTTCCGAAAGCGTTTCACAAGTTGAAAATGTTTCATAGCTACCAATACGAGAACATAAGCAAATAAAACTACACACATTTAGCACATATTCATAGCTCTAGCCGAGGTTGACCTACAACTACAAGACAATAAAATATTTTTGTCAAAAACGTCAGCTATCCATACTGAGTAGTCTGTCCCAGTGTCCCTTGAGAAACGAAGAATACCAGTATAATAATTATATAAAGGCTTGAAATGGTCCATTCAACTTTCCAACTGAATTCCAGTGTATCAAAGACAATAAATAGCATTGTATAGTTTTGAAATGCTAAACAAATAAACTGAACAAACAGTAAAATAAAGCACAGTCGATGGGAGTGTAAAGGGAAGGAGAAAGATGTCATTGTTACCCAATTTTCCAATTAAACCGACAACCAACAAAATATATAAACAATGTATTCTGGAGCACGTGATTCGGTTTTGCATTGAATCAAATCCATTGTTTCAACTGAACATACCTGACCCCACAGTTATACAAGAGCTGCATTCCCAGCAGTCCCAGCAGTCCATCTGATGCACATGTTGATTATGTGCGGTATACAGGTTGCATGGCAAATGAGGACACTCTAGGTGATTGGCTGACCCAATTTTCATGATACTAGGCTACTAACATTTATAAATGACTTGCGCAATTTATTGTGTATTGGAAATATTCTGGCATAATAGATGAGAAGTTTCACAAAATCCATTCTACCAAAGCAACTCAATGATTATGAATAATTCAAAATAAAATATGTCAGGTTCTCTTGTAATTTATTGCATACGTAAGCCATTTTCAAGGTCCGTATTCTCTTTGAGGATTTTTGTGAAGTTTATTAAGTTTTAATCAAGTTCATAAACATACTTTGAGGCTCCCTCATCGAAAGTGACACTTAAAAGCCTTTTCAAGACATCTTACTTTTTAAGACATCTCAAAACTTATGAACACACCTTGAGGGTCCCTTATCTAAAAATAAAATTGAAAGCCTTTTCAATGCATTTTAAGACGTGTCAAGTTTTACTCAAGTTCATAAACATACCTTGAAGCTCCCTTATCTAAAGTGATTGAAAGCCTTTTCAATACGTTTTAAGACATCTAAAGTCTTACTCAAGTTCTTGAACATACCATGAGGCTCTCTTATCTCAAATTAAAATTGAAAGCCTTTTCAATGCGTTTTAAGACGTGTCAAGTTTTACTCAAGTTCATAAACATACCTTGAAGCTCCCTTATCTAAAGTGATTGAAAGCCTTTTCAATACGGTTTGAGACATCTTAAGTCTTACTCAAGTTCATGAACATACCTTGAGGGTTCCTTATCTAAAAATAAAATTGAAAGCCTTTTCAATGCGTTTCAAGACGTGTCAAGTTTTACTCAAGTTCATAAACATACCTTGAAGCTCCCTTATCTAAAGTGATTAAAAGCCTTTTCAATACGTTTTAAGACATATCAAGTCTTACTCAAGCTCATGAACATGCCTTGAAGCTCCCTCATCTAAAGTGAAACTTTAAAGCCTTTCCAATACTTTTTAAGACATCTCAAAATTTACTCAACTTCATAAGCATACATTGAGGTTCCCTTATCTAAAGTGATTGAAAGCCTTTTCAATACGTTTTAAGACATCTCATTTCTTACTCAAGTTCTTGAACTTACCATTCAAAATTGAAAGCCTTTTCAAGGCCTTTTTGAGACGTGTCAAGTTTAACTCAAGTTCATAAACATACCTTGTGGCTCCCTCATCTAAAGGATATCTTAAAGCCTTAGGATACTCAATACTTTTTAAGACATCTCAAATTTTACTCAAGTTCATAAGCATACTTTGAGGCTCTCTAACCTAAAGTGGAACTTGAACGCTTTTTCAAGAGGTTTTAAGACGTCTCAAGTTTTACTCAAGTTCATGAACACACCTTGAGGCTCCCTTAACAGAAGTGGAGCCTTTTCAAGTCTCCCATTAGACGTTTTAAGACGTCTCAAGTCTCCCTTGAGTTTATAAACATACTTTGAGGCTACCTCATCTAGAGTGAAACTTGACAGCCTTTGAGTCATTCCAGTAGGATTTATAATTATTTCACCATTAACGATTTTTTTTTCGGAGGATGAAGCCCACATAGGTCTGAGACCTGTGCGTGGGTAATGAATTGGATGATGATGATGATGATTAATGAGTTGGACCTACAGTTTTAGGTGGGTTCCGAACCACCGGGAAGTGATTTTACAGCAGAGAACAGTCTTTTTTGCTGGCCAATCCAATCGGTCACCCTTACAATGAGCGCCTAAGAGTTTCGTAGCTTATCTCTGTAGTGTATGGGGAGGAATAGACTTCAGGCATTATATAATGATGGGAAAGAAGGTAGAGACTTCTAACAGCTAATGAGGATAATATAGGCTATGACTACTTTCTTTAGAAAGGGTGGTTTCTGAGGTACTCCCCCAAAAATGTTTTGTAAAATAACATTTCTAAAACCACATTTCAAGCGATTATTGGCTTGAATTCATCCATTTCAACCCATGTATGAAAGTAATTTTTTTTTAATTTTTGCGTCATTGTTAATGGGCCATACGAACTTTCATCGCTTCAGTAGAAAATATTAAAGCCATGTCATTCCAAAACTACAACTTCCTTGATAAAATTACTTTATTTGCGTGAATTTACAAAACTCCATTGTGACTGATTAACAAGCATATTATTAACAACATAATAGATTGTATATAAGAAATAGCTTGGATATTAACAATGATATTTTATGTGAAGCATTTACGTAATATGGGCGAAATGTGGCCAAAAATTCGTCCATTCAAACTTAAACTTGATAACTTCGAACTGAGAGACCATATAATTGGTAATAATAGGATACAATTTAAACACAAATACATTTGATTGAGCTACCAATCCAGTGCTGTACTTGACGATTTTTTAAAAGGGGGTTTGGGGGTATCTACCTGAAAATTATATGAAAAATAATTGAAAAATTACATTTCAAGCGATTGTAGACATGAATTCATCCATTTCAACATTTCTATCTATCAAATGTATTTGTCAAAGTAAGCTTCATCTAGTTCTTGCTTCAATGTCAATAGGTGATCCTCTCACTGTTTTGGTAAAACATAGAAGCAGACCTACTTGAAACTCTTTACACCCTGCTATTTTTGATTCCCAACCTATCCTTGACTCCGGTACCGAACATTACAATACTTCAAACTTTTAAATGAGGGTTTGGGATACTCCCCCAGTTTTTTTTCTGAAGGATGAAGCCCACATAGGTCTGAGACCTGTGCAAAGGTAATGAGTTGAATGACGGTAATTGGTGAGTTGGTCCTACAGTTTTAGGTGGGTTCCGAACCAGCGGGAAGTTATTTATACAGCAGAGAACAGAGTCTTTTTTGCTGACAATTCAATCGGCCACCCTTAACAGAGATTACTTATCTTATCTGATTGAACAGATACCTGTTATGGCTCACGGCTATCACTCCCCCCCCCCCCCAGAAAATCTCGTGTTTTTTTGAAACAATAATCTCTCTAAAATCACATTTTTAGCGATTATAGACATCTTTTTTGACTTTTCATCAAAACTTGCCTCTCAATGTTTGTTAAAATTATATTTTTCTGCCTCTAGGCAGAACCTGATACCTCCATACTAGTGCCACTGTCTGGTACCGGTAAGGGTACAATATTAGAACTTTCTCTTAAATAAGGGGTTTGAGGGACTCCCCAGGAAATTTTTGAGTAATAATAATCTTTCGAAACCACATTTTAAAGACACTTTCTTTAAAAATGATAATGTAAAACTATCATTTAAGGCTTGCTAAAATAAAAAAATTTCGCCTTTTTCAGAATGTATCTCCCACCATAGTTACGGAACTTTCTGGTACCGGAAAGTACAATAAATGAAACTTTCCCTCAAATTAGGAATGGAGGTCAAGCTCTCGGATATTTTTGATTTTTTTTTAGCGATTCTAGACATCTTTTTTGAATATTTTCATCAAAAACTGCTTTAATGCTAGTTCAAATATATTTTTTTCGCCTTAGAGGACTCATCCCCCAACTCCACCCCTTGGTTACGCCACTGCATAAAAATAAGATTGATCGTAATTTATTAACGAGTTCAAACAAAAAGCAATCTGAATTAAAAGGTCTGTGATAATTAGATGTAAACTACTGGAACATCAGCCTGTATTATTCCACGATACATGATTTATTCATGAATAAAAGCTGCCGGGTTTTCACAAAATTTCTTCATGGTTGAACCTTCAAATATAATTTTGTCAACGTCAGCAATTATCTTTCAAAAATACATCAAGGCCCCCACAGATCATCCGATAATAGAGAAAAAATAAGGATGGGGAAGACGAAGGATATGAACATATAGGAGAGGGGAAGAAGAGAAGGAGGAAGAGCAAGAGACAGGAGTGTAGAAGAGTATAAGGAGAAAGAGGAGAATGAGGAGATGAAGGATGAAAAGACAAAGATATAGTAAGATGAAGAGGAGGAGGAGGAGGAGGAGGAGGAAAAAGTGAGCGAGAAAAAAAAAGAGAAGGAAGAAGATGTGCTGATAACACTGGAGTGGGATGAGGAGAAGGTAAAAATAGAAAAAGAAGAAGAAAATAGAAGAAAAATAAAGGAAAAGAAAGAGAAAGAGAAGGTGAAGGTGAAGGTGAAGGTGAAGAAGGAGGAAAAGGAAGAAGGAGAAGGAGGAGGAGAAGGAAGAAAAAGAGGAGAAAGAGACAGAGAAAGAGAAAGAGGAAGAGAAAGGGAAAGAGAATGAGAAAGAGACAGAGAAAGAGGAAGAGAAAGAGAAAGGGAAGTTGAAGGTGAAGGTGAAGGCAAAGACAAAGACAAAGACAAAGACAAAGAGAAAGAGAAAAAAAAGAAAGAGAAAGAGAAAGACGAATACAAAGAGAAAGAGAAAGAGATAGAGAGAGAAAGAGAAAGAGAGATAGAAAGAGAAAGAGAGAGAGAGAAAGAGAGAGAGAAAGAGAAAGAGAAAGAGAAAGGGAAATAGAAGGAGACTGAGAAAGAGAAAGAGAAAGAAAAAGAAAGAAAAAGAGAAAGAGACAGAGGAAGAGAAAGATAAAGAGAAAGACAAAGACAAAGACAAAGAGAAAGAGAAAGAAAAAGAGAAAGACGAATACAAAGAGAAAAAGAAAGAGAAAGATAGAGAGAAAGAGAAAGAGAAAGAGAAAGAGAAAGAGGATGAGAAAGATAAAGATAAAGATAAAGATAAAGATGAAGAGAAAGAGAAAGAGAAAGAATAAGAGAATGAGAAAGAGGAATAGACAGAGAAAGAGAAAAGACAGAGAAAGAGAAAGACGAGAGAAAGAGACTGAGAAAGAAAAAACAAAGAGAAAGAAAAAGAGAAAGAGTAAGAGGAAGGATAAGAGGAAGAGGAAGATGAAGAAGAAGAAGAAGAAAAAGAAGAAGAAGAAGAAGAAGAAGAAGAAGAAGAAGAAGAAGAAGAAGAAGAAGAAGAAGAAGAAGAAGAAGATGATGATGATGATGATGATGATGATGATGATGAAGAAGAAGAAGAAGGAGAAGAAGAAGGAGAAGAAAAGAAGAAGTAGACCGCTGATGGCGATGATAAGACTGAGGTTCAGCGAGGCGACCGACCAGCTTCCCTATTCAAATCTTTAGACAGAGGCGATGTTCAATAGCTTTAATTAGTAGGTAATTTTATTCTATCCTACATTCTACCGAATTTATCTCGAGCTACGCACAGAACAAAGGAAGCGAAGATGATAACGAAGAGAATGAGAACAAATTGCGGATGAGAAGAAAAAGTGAAAACTTTTCCTCCGAATAGAGAAAGTTTCCTTCTTAGCGGAAAAATTCGTTTTTCATTGAAAATGGAATGTAGAACAAAGCAGGGATTAGGCACAATGCAAATCTGGAGCTAAGTTCTGAAGGACAGAATTTCTGAGCTTCTCGAAGCAACTTCAAGCTGCTTTAGACATTTGTCACAAAAGAACAGGTATAATACGACGATTATCATGATAATATGCATATTCATCCAAGATTAAACAGTACATATTTATCTGATTTACCCATATATTCCATCAATGGAACTTTTCAACAGCACTTCATAAGTAGCTTATCTTTCACAGAGCTCATCCTTCACACTTCACGAGCTTCTGATGCTTGTTTATGTGAATAAACAAACTAACTTTATCTTCAATACTATACTACTAAGTTTCACATGCTAAAAGAACTTCAAATTTTAGAACACCGTAAATCTATCCCAAAATAGTAGATTATTTATATTCTCAAAATATTGATTACTAAGTGATATTCGTATTCGATTCAAAATATCGGTTTTACCGGATTTCAAAGACTTCCAGACTGCAAGATAAAATATGTGATGGGACAAAGTAAAGTAATGAACGCATTTGTTAGTGTGGAGACCCTTACGGGTAGTTCCCCTCGCCGTTTGAGCCATATTATTGAAATTGAAATTTAGTTATTTTCTTCATAAAACCATTGCAATAACAAAACAGATCATAAATGTGGAGAAATAGTTCATCGTATGGGCAATAGCCTGTGAAAGAGGAACGAGCCCTCATCAGAATACATAAAAGGTCAATACAAAATTTATGTACCATAAAACTAAAAATCTATGCATAGCTTAATTAATTGTAATATTTTCTTAGTAATGGCAAAGGTGATATTGTGGGAGGTATCCATAATGAAAAGTAAGACGAAATTGTCACAACCACATTTATTAAAACTTCGAGAAACTAGTTTCGGTTGTTACACCATTATCAATCTCAATCAGAGTTTGATTGAGATTGATAATGGTGTAACAACCGAAACTAGTTTCTCGAAGTTTTAATAAATGTGGCTGTGACAATTTCGTCTTATTTTTCATTAATTGTAGTAAGCTAAGAAATATAGCATTGTAACAAAAAAGTAGAACAATACGAAACTCATGTTCGTTAGGTATGACATTTTATATCATAACACATAAATAGAAAACACAGTAATATAGCAATACAGCAACTAAAGAAATATTGGAAACATTCTCTACGGATAGCAGTTACTTATAGAGTAATTTTAATTTTTTATAAAAGAGAGTTATATATTGTCCTAAATTTTAAGTCCATGCGAGCCATATTATATCATAAATCTGCAATCTTTAATGGGGCTACGAACCACCAGGTAAGTGATAACAAAGATGATGGAGTTAAGTCATTGTATGGGAGTTATCACGGATGTGCACCTGTTGTGACAATAGAGATTTGATGATTCTGGTAAAAACTATTGTAATATGATTAAAAGAACAACCCTGAGAATAAGTCTCGTTTTTACAGAATAATCAGACACTTATTGAGACCAACCCTCAAAACCATATTTTTCCAGCTAAATCACGATGACTATCTGTGAAAGTTAGTTTGTCTCGAATAAAGATTCACTCAATTGTAAATTTTGGTGGGCTTTTAATTTGGAAACGTCCGGACTTTTGTAATTGGGCAAAGGTACTAAGTTACAGTGAATTTAATAAGATTTAAATTCTATTTAAAGTCTCGGTCAAAATCCATTATGAGCCCACAACTCTATTGTTCCATATACGCTTTTGTAAACAGTTGATACAAACTGTAGATGCTAAATAATGAAAAAAAAATAGAGAAGGTTTTTAATCACACCTATATGAATTTCACGAAAAAAAACACATAAATTTGAATGACTACTCAGGTGGCCACGATTCACAGTGTCACTGACGGCCGGTTGCACGTAAGCCAATTAAATAAGGAGTTTAATGTCAGTTAACTAACCGTTGTAAGTGTAACGGGTTTATGTTGCGCACAAAAATCCATTAGTTAATTTTCGCTAACCGAACGGGCACAATCTGGCTACACTGTAATTTGATCAACAGCTGATTCTGAAGTTGAGAAAAAAAGAATTAGAATCATTTCATTGTGAATTTTTGAATCATTAATCATCTATCTCAATATTATTACATTCTTAATAGATTTTATTCATTTTGAAAGGTTTTTAACACCTACGACCTCATTTGCAGCTCCAGGTTCTGGTACAATAAACATTACCTATAAAATGTAACTTAACGGGTATTAGTGAGATTTAATCATCGGTGATCGGGCGGTTAAATATATTTTACGCCGGTTAACCTGATCGGCGTTATCGCTTATAGTTGTTCTTTTGTGCAACTAAATTCTCTCAATTAAGTTCAATTTCCGTAGAATGGCGTCATTCCACAGGGATTAAATTTAATTGGCTTTCGTCAAACCGGCCGTAAGAGTCATTTCATGACCGTTATAGCATAGCTTTTCTTTCGGTAAAACATTTACCGTTTTGTAAAAAAGAAGCACATTTCACTTTACACTTACATAGCTAGTACAATTCAAATACTGTATATTTAAGGGCAAATCCATCTTTTAAAAACGACAGTACCGAGTAACTGAATAAAAGTGTATCGTTATTCTTATAGTTGAGACTGGTCAGGAGCTTGGCCGACCGTTATCTCTCCGGGACAGATACGAGCGGCAACAATAACAACTTGAATGCCTTTAAATGTTCCCGTTTTATTTCAAAAATCACTGTCACTAAAAAGCACGGTTTTGTACAGTTGAAAGTCAATAGGAACAAATTTAAGAATTGTCGACTCAACGGATTTCGACCAAAGTCTCCAATTTACTTATTTGTATTTAAATTTAATTTATTTTATTTTATTCCTCTTTTAACATAGAAATAGGTCAACTCTTATACATTTTATAAAAGTTACAATGAATTATAAATGGGCTATCACTTGGGAAATGAAAATATAATTCATGAATTAAAAGCCAGTTGCAAGAAAGAATATTAAATTTGACCACTGTAAGATGACGTCATTTGACGGTGACAGTGCAACGACTTCCCTATTGAGCTCCGTAAGATGATGTCATCTTACGGAGGTTGAATTTGATTTTCTTTCATGCAACTGACCTTAGTTTCATTTCTATAAAATTGAATGACCATTCTTAGCTTCTGAGCGTTCTTAAAAACTAACTTTGTATGATTCACTCATTTATTTTAACTCTGACGTTGAAAAATCAACTTGACCCAATCAGGAGCTAGCAACGCACATTGGCCCCTCCTCCATACTCATTGACCAATCATTTTACAGTTACAGAGAAGCTTACAACTAGCCAATCGTGAAGAAGCTCCGCCCAGTACAGTAGAAACAATTAGTCTGGGCGCATGGCTCTGGTTTCACTACTAGCCGTCCTGTAAAAGTTGACTAGTTGACCTTGAAGACATCTGCAGCGTCGCATGGGCCACATGTTTTTAGAAATGAGCGATAAAAACTCCCCTCGCCATGGCTACAAACGGCCGTGCGCCCAGACTAGTTGTTTCTACAGTACATCTAGGTTTAAAAAATGCCCATAAATATGCCTAGTTTCTCCAATATGATGTTTATGTATGACGTTATAAATATATGACGTTTCTCCAATTGGGAACAGTTTTAAGCTGAAATTTATTTAGCAAAGCGAGCTTTGCAGCCCCTGGCTAGTCGGTTAAACAGCTAAATGGTTAAACGGCTAAATGGCTAGCCGATTATTTCACTGGACTATATACGGAACTGTAGCCGAAATGGCCTGCTTGTATTCTGATAAAAGCAAGAATATTGACTTCTATCAATCTAATTGAACCAATTAATAATCTATTTGCTTTCCTAACTAAATCTTCTCAAACTTTATGTTCATTACGGAAGTTGTTTCCATGGATGTATAACCCTGCAACTGTGGCACAATAGGATACACATTCCACATATAGGAGATATACTCTGTCCTACTCCCACCCACATATCTACTAACATCATGATTTATTGACACGAATTCGCAACAATGCAGAATGCTGGGAAGGAGCTTATCCAAGCTTCACTGAGCTGGTTGCTGCGAAATACGACTACAGAGCCATTCCTATTCTTCTCCATGCTGTGAAGTCTTCATTACTTATTTAAGGAGATTTTGTGTACTCCCCACACTTCCTACTGTGCGAACCTAATCTTCTACTCGCTCATCTCTCGAATTTCTACTCGCATTCCCACTCCTTCTTTTTCTCACTCTCTCACTCTCTCTTCCTCTTTCGCCTCCCAGTAATCACCACGTCCTCATTTCGGTCGTCGGCGGCAAAGGGAAGGAAGAGCTTTTACATTTCAATTTGAGGCGGAATTCCCTGTTCCAGACATTTTACTCATACATTATTGTCGCTGAAAGAAGTTCCAATAAAAGAAACGTTACAGCCGTTCGTTTAGTTCTGCAAGATACACCAAAGAATTCCTTGAGCATTCTTGTGGTCTCAATGATAGTACAGTTCACGATCTTTCGCTTGAAAAATGCTGTAGCATTATATTAGTCTGGGTAGTCAGCATTACATGGTTGGGTACTTAATTGAAGTCCAAGTTTGCTTTTATTAGATAAGGAGCTTTTTGTTCCATATTTTATTTAAGCTAGCACACTCGCAAGTTTGCTTTCATCAGCTGAAGATCTTGTAGACAAGAAGGTTTTGTTTTGAATTTTTATATCTATTACCAGCCGGCAGACTCACTTCGCTCGCCTTAACCGTCTAACCAGGAGGCTCCATCCACTAGACTCTTTGGGGTAAAATTATACAAAATCTTTAAAAAAGGATTAGTTCGTTGATCAACACTTTTGTCATGAATACAGTCATAGAGATAGTTAATCAATTTCCATCGCCACGTTTATGACGAATGTTTAATTTGTTTCATATTTTTGGATATGCGTACCAAATTTCAACTACTTTTGCGTAGTTTTAGCGAAATAGTGATTTAGAATGGCGAACAGAGTCAGTAAGTGGAAGTTAGTGGAAGTGATATCCGAGCAGGTATCTGTTCAATCAGAGATAAGCTACGAAACTCCTGAGCGCTCTTTGTAAGGGTGACCGATTGGATTGACCAGCAAAAAAGACTTTTCCTGCTGTGAAATCACTCCCCGGTGGTTCGGAACCCACCTAAAACTGTAGGTCCAACTCATCAATCATCAACATCCAATATTCATAACCCACGCACAGGTCTCAGGTCTATGTGGGTTTCATCCTCCAAAAAAAATTGATGCATTTTTCAATATTCCATTCCAAAAGCTAGACCCAACTAATTCCAAAAATCCAATAATATGTAGAACCACTTTTGTTAAGGGTATTATCTACACGCCTTATGATGGTTGCACAGTGGAGCGTCTAATTATTTTTATTCGTATTACTGTATTTATTGGCAAGTTTGATTTTATTTGATAACCGATTATTATTGATTTATTTATTTATAACATTCCAATGAATCACCATGCATAATCATCTACCCGATTATAATCACCACCGCAAAATCAAACACATGCTGTGGAATGGTGGTATTCACGCTGCTCTAATCTGTCATACACTATTTTACAATTTTGCATCCAATAAATTCACAATAATCACCATAGAGTACTAATTATTTATGCTGCACTATACAAGCTCCCTTAAAAACACATTAGCAACATTATTCAAGTCACCTTTCATCTTTTTTTTGTAGGCCCAAATTTATTTAATACTAATTTAAAACAGAGTTAGTTTCAATTTTGTTAGTCGTTCTCAACTTACAATTATTACAACATTGATTTTCCAGTAGTAATTTAAATTCTCCTCACATTTTTTTCAGTGATTTAGTGCACATTACAAAAGCTCTTTCTTAGAATTTAGTAGTTTTTAGTTTGTTGATAATTGCAATATTTTAGATATTTTCTATAATAATTATTCTTCTGTCATTCTGGTTTAGTGCACATTACAATAGCTCTTTCTTAGAATTTAGAGGTTTTTAGTTTGTTGAGAATTGCAATATTTTAAATATTTCCTATAATAATTATTATTATTCTGTCATTCTGGTAGTTTAGTTGCACATTACAATAGCTTTTTCTTTCAGTTTAGTAGTTCTTAGTTTGTTGAGAATTGCAATATTTCAAATATTTTCTATCATAATTATTCTTCTGTCAGTCTGGTAGCTTGGTACACATTACAATAGCTCTTTCTTCAGTAGCAATTAAAGTATAGTTCTGAGTGCAATATTGTAGTAACACTCTTTATTTCGGAGAAAATTTCAATTAGTCACGGTTGGCAATTACGTTTGAATTACGTCGAGTATGAGACGTAATCACTACCACAAACGTCAATCAAGATTGTTTAATATTGACGAAAAGCTTTTTAATGCTTGTATTGGAAAGTCATTAGCAATTCCCACACCCAAACACATCGACATTTTGAGCTCCCCATTAATTTAGCCACAAACTCAAAGTTGGCCTTGTGGAAGGTCACGACATCGGATGATATTGAGAGGACAAACCTTGGAAAAATCATTTGGAACGATCATTTCTCTGGAGAGATCCGATAATGAGATGGGAAATCGGAGTCTGGTCGTAAGATTGCATATTGAAACGCATCAGTCTCGTTAGTGGCAGTGCTTAGTACTTTACGGCTGCCACCCAACTTTTCAAATAAAATCAGTCGAAGTTTGTGAAACTACAGCAATAAATAAGTGCAAATGGCTCTCAATAAATTGATGCGCGTTGAAATAGTGGAGGACGAAATACTAAACTCATTGTAATGTGCTCTGGTCTTTAAAAAAATATTCTGGCTCATACAGCTTTTTATCAATTACCGATAAAAATCATTTAATTGGTAAAGTAAATAACTGATAATCGATTATTTACAATCGTGATGTTAAAATGCTTTGAGATGTTTAAAAATGTTTTTTTGCATTGATATTTTGATTTTTTGTTTACTTGCCAGTTTCACTGTTTGATTTTTGCTCACAGTCAGGTTATAGGAAAATCGGTTACACTACCGCTACTTATCCTTTTTATTGGCCACGCAGTGTTCTTGTGATCGTGATGTTCAGTCACGACCGCTCAAGACTGCCCTTGGATGGGTGACCGTGCTTCAATAACTCATCATCACCATAATTTAATTTTATACAGACGTAGAAAACATTTTCCATCATATTATATCAGATAACTTATTACTTCTGCACAATATCAAAATATTCAAATGTTATATTTATTAGGTACACAATATAACGACTTAAAATTCAGAATAATCGATTTTATAAGCTTTATTATCTTTTAACCGGTGGTTCGGAACCCACCTAAAATAGTAGGTCTACGATGCTCCCCATAAAATGGCTTAAAAGACGAGGTGGAACTACCCGTAAGGATCTTCCAACCATTAAAAGCCATACGCTTATTATTATTTATCTTTAATTCAAAAACAACATTATTATTGCAATTGAATAGTTTCAGAATTTGAATAATTGCTTACTTTTAATAATTACTTTTTTCCTAATTTATGGTCGAGGTTAGACATAATTTCTACACTAACTTCTCTGATATACCTTTAGTTGTCATATCAGCAGTTTGTTCTTCAGGCTCTTTCAAATAACTATAGGCAGAGCTTGCCAATTCATCCTTGGCAGTACGCAAAAACACCTCATCTGCTACCTCACTAAGCACAAGAAGAACAGAGTTGCAAACAGCTCTGACGCTATTTGCGTGAAATTGTGAGAGGGAAAGAGGGAGATAGCCAACAAAACCAAGTCCTGTCACTGCCAGTAATGCGTTGACAGACTGTGAAAAAGCCAGAATACTGTAAGTAACTGAAAAACCATCGTTTCCGGGTTTCGTTCTACTATCAATCAGGCTTTTATATCACCTCTGAATTCAATACTCTCATTATTTTCGCTCTCCATTCGTCCTTCAGGGACACTACTCCCATGAAACCTATTAATGCGATGAAACCCACTATAAAATCTACCCTGAAAGTCGTTGGAACGAAAAAAGCGAACGTAAAACGCGAACGTAATGCAGATATTGGCTTTGCCAATCAAACACGCGAAAGAGGACCAATCCTCATTGTGGTAACCAGGTACTGGACCGTATTCCAGACTGAAAAAAAATATCAACCGATAAAAAAGCATTCTGTTTTGTCTCGCCACCTCGTCATGGGAATCGATTGGGTTCAAATTCAGCAATTATAATTGTCAAACCTTCCCCTGGTCCCTCTCTGTAACGATTACCGATAGGATTAGCCAGCAAAAAAGACTCCTCTCTGCTGTGAAATCACTTCCCGATGGTTCGGAACCTACCTATAACTGCAGGTTTAACTCATAAATCATCATCATCATCCGACCAACTCATTACCCACGCACAGGTCTCAGACCTATGTAGGATTCATCTTTTAAAAAATTACAGTTGCATCGCAAGTTAGCCACTTTAGAGCATCATACGTTATAAAAACGTTGCACAAAACTGACCTGCGCATGCGCAAGACTTACTAAAAAAAAGTTGTAGTAGAAAAGTAACTGACGGTATACTAGAACTGTATTGATAGCCAGTGAAATGTTATTGATTAGAAACTTCAGTTTATTGATACTGTGGAGAAAATGAAACTGGTTCAATCAAAAATACTTCGTTTTCATTCAGCTTTGAATCAATCTTCCTCAAAAAAGAAGAATAATTAACGTATATTATTATTATTATTCTTTGTAAACATGAATTAGAATGACATAAACTTACAATAATTACTACCACATATAATAAAAACCACAATAATTATTTGAACTCCGTTAAATTCAGTAATAGAAGCCGTATTGGGCGAGAATCTGCTCCTGTTTTACATTTAGATGCAAGTAACCTATATGAATGAATGAGTGAAGTTATTGATCAATTGTGATTCATCAATGAATTTTGGTTAAGATGAGTTTTACAATAATTAATTATTGAATAATTTATTAGAATATTATTTGTCATTTGAGTCAGTGAGATCATTAGCCAAACATTCATTGAAATTGGTTTAAAACATAAATTATTTGTTTTCAAATTATTCTTATCATGTTACTAAATTATTTTATTCATAAAATGGGAGTTTTTATCGGATATTTATTCGTAGCTAGCTATTATATAATTGTTTATTATTAGTTTTTGAAGCATAAATAATAGGTAAAGTAAATAACAGTAGTTTCATAGGGAAAGTAAGTTGAAATGAATATTTTATTATTATACCAATCGAGAACTAACAAAATGGTTTTACGATAGTTAAGAGTTTAATATATTCCACATCAATCGAGTTGGAAGATTGATAAATCATGTCTCAAGGAGGGGAACTCGCTTTAAAACAAAATCTATTGATACAAAGATACTATTTCACTATAACAACTTATTCCCATGATCTAATGTTGTTGGACCATTCATAATATATTATATGATATTTTGAATGTCAAAACAAAACAATAAATATAAGAAAAATCTCTCCTAGCTCGCCTAGCAAGAGCCTACAACCGAAACAGTCCTTTAAAAAACTATAGCAATTGATGTCTTTGTTTAAACCCGCTTTACGCTATACAAACTATTTTGATATCTTTATTCTGCAATACCATCTGATATCATCTGAATACAGTATTTTGGAGGTTAATCACAATTATCCTATCGTTAAAACACTATACTTTTTTGATGGAAGAAACAAATAACGCCTAGTCATGCGAATTTGAATGAAAAATTTCTAGGACTCAACACAACATACAATTTTATTTGAATCACGCAATACGGTTTCAATTTCCTACATCGGCGTGAGGGAAAGTTCTCTGTTACAGCCCTGGTCATGAATATTAGATTTTTCTTTCTTAAATTCGGCTATTAAGGCACTTCAAGGTACTTTTCGTCGCATGTTGCACGATGGTATCTTGGAGATTTGTTTTAAAAACTGGTAGGGCGGCAAGTGAAATCTACAAGTAAATTGCTGTTTGTTTAGAGCCTACTAGTGTTGCCCGGCAGTGCGTAACTTTGTACTCAAGGTTGGAGGAGGAGGAGGAGGAGGAGGAGTAGGAGGAGTAGGAGGAGTAGGAGGAGTAGGAGGAGGAGGAGGAGGAGGAGGAGGAGGAGGAGGAGGAGTAGGAGGAGTAGGAGGAGTAGGAGGAGTAGGAGGAGGAGGAGGAGGAGGAGGAGGAGGAGGAGGAGGAGGAGAAGGAGGAGGTTAAAAAAATTGATTACCACAGTACAATCTTAGAATAAAGGGGCCCACACACTAGCGAGTTTGGCTCGCGAGTAAGACTCGGCCAGCCGGGCTCGGGAGAAAATCACTAGTTAGTGGGCTGTTTTCTCCCGAGCCGAGCCGAGCCCAGCCAGACTCGCGCAGGGCTACAAGCGCGGCTGGGCTCGGCTGGGACTCGCTAGTTAGTGGACGTTTTCCGAGCCGAGCCAGGCTCGGCACCTCATTATAACATAGCAGATAGTCTGTAAGCAAGTATTTGCACTGTTCACAAGACGTAAAAATAAGTTAATTGAGTTATCTATTTAAGTTTGTATATTTACTATTACTATGACTACTATGACTGAAATAGGTACCGAGTTAAACTAATGTATAAACAGAAAAATAAGGAAGAAACCGTATATTAAAATTTGAATATTCAAGAAAAAATAAAAATGATAATATTGCAGTGCAGAGCTTATTTTTAATACAATATAAATAAATATTCGAATGTTGTTTTTTCAACAAAAAATACCTACAGTAACAGAAAAACAAAATTCAAAAAATAATTTCAATAATAATAGCTGCTAACAGATATTTTGTGTATGAAATAAATAAATAATTATTGAATAATAATGATGATGATGATAATAATAATCATAATAATAATAATAATACATCCCTCTGCATGTAAGCCCAATGCCCATTTTATATTTATTATTATAACATTATCATTATAAATATAACAGTATTTAATAAATTGCAATATAACAATTAATTACTTCGATACAAACGAATAAAAAATGGAAGTAATTAAAAAATAGTAATTGAGTAAAAAGTAGATGAAATTAATCCTATATTTCATCTGACCTTTTGAATTCTATGGAATAGGCCCCCTATTACACTTTTGCATATTTAATTGTAGATGTTCTTCTTCTTCTGAGGATGAAGCCCACATAGGTCTGAGACCTGTGCGTAGGTAATGAGTTGGATGATGGTGATTGATGAGTTGGACCTACAGTTTTAGGTGGGTTCCGAACCACCGGGAAGTGATTTTACAGCAGAGAACAGTGTCTTTTTTGCTGGCCAATCTAATCGGTCACCGTTACAAACAGGACCTACGAGAACGCAGCTTATCTCTATCTGATTGAACAGATACCTGCTACGCCTCGCGGCTATCACTTCCCTAATTATAGATCTATATCTATATCTATAATTATGTTATAGATCTATAAGAAAGATACTTTAGAGGTGGGAAAATAATTGTTATAAAAAACATAAGTCGTGCCTATAAACGCTCTGACATCTTTTTCTCTTATGTCAGAAAAAATTAGAAGAAATAAAACATTTCTTAATAATAATAATAATAATCAAATTTCAAGAATTATGAAATTTTAGCAAAACCAATACTTTCTCTAGAGCATAAAATGAACTTCCAAATGAGATATTGATTGTAATTTGAAGATTTTGAGATTAGATGAGCTATATGAATCATGGGCGCACTCCAGCCGACCTTGAAAAGTAGCCGAGCCGGACTCAGGAAGTTCACAACACGTTAGTGGTGATTTTCTTCCGAGTCTTACTCGCCGAGCCAGACTCGCGAGTCTTACTCGCGAGCCATACTCGCTAGTGTGTTAGTAGAAGTGGAATAAAAAGTAAATAGAGATAGAATAAACAGTAAAGACGTAAAAGGATTACATTAAGAAAGTACAAGGCTATTAATTAATAAAAAACAAATTTAAAAAATCAAGTTATTCATACTACAAAGGAAAGAAATACAATTCCAACGTTCTTGGAAGATGAATAAAGTCAAAGTAGAAGTAAATAAGGTCGCTTCGGTGCAGTTTATTTTGTGGGTTGCGTGCTGATTGCGTACACCGAGGATTGCGTACATGGGCGTGTCAGCGAGGATTGCGTACATCTTTTACCTGTGAAAGATGACAAGGGTCGGCCATGCATCAAGAACATTTTGACAGGCGAGGATTGCGTACAAATCAATATGGCATTAATTGCTGGTTTTTTTTCACTGAATTTTGTTGTCTACAAAAATTTGAGTTTGAGTTGGCCTTTCTATCTCGAGTACCTATCAAATTGTAGCTAGCTAGTAGCATATTTAGGTGAGGTTAGGTTAGGTTAGGTTAGGTTAGGTTAGGTTAATACGCTATAAGTGAGGACTATAAGTGAAAAAACCAGCAATTAATGCCATATCGATTTATACAATAAACGGAAAGGAGCAAACTTATTAAGGACGGACGTTGTGATTGAATCTGTTAGGTGAGAAAAGAACAATTACTGTCATTGCGAAAAGGAGAAAATTCTAATCAAGGACAGACATTAGGAAACAAGAGAAAGCTGTACACAATCCTCGCCTGTCAAAATGTTCTTGATGCATGGCCGACCCTTGTCATCTTTCACAGGTAAAAGATGTTCACAATCCTCGCTGACACGCCCATGTACGCAATCCTCGGTGTACGCAATCAACACGTAATCATTTTGTGTAGTAACATGACAACGACACCACAGGAATGAGGTGGTATCGTCAAGAATTTGAACAACAATAAAGAGGAATAAAGTGACAAATTGGAAGTTACAAATTTTTAAAGTGTAGAACATGCACCACAGATCGTTGCTGAGTCGTCGCTGTTTACTGCAGTGAAATACCAGCGCTAATATGGATGGCACTTATTGGAACTTCTGTTTCCAGTTTCCTCTTTCCAAGAATTTTGGAATTATGCTTCTTTTTTGTAGTTTGGAAGATATGAATGTTTGTAATATCTTCTTTGTTTTTCAATAGTCCTGCTATACACTGAAATCCATTACTTACAACTTTTATCTTTCCAGAATAACAGAATTAATAATTATTATGAACGTTAGAATTTCTAAAACTTGTAGGAAGGAATGAATGTTTGAAATCTGTTGTATGTTTTGCAATAGCTCCGGATCACACTGAGACTCATAAATTCCAACTTTCTCTACATTATTTCGTCCTTCCCAACTTTCCTCTTCCCGAGGACGTTGAAGTTATGTTTATACTTTTTTTAATTTGAAATAAATAAATATTTGAAGTCTGTTCTTCTTCTTCGAATAACACTGTATTATACTGAAACCCATTTTCTCCATTCACGTAATGTTTCAATATCAACAAAATAACCTTCGTGAAGGTCTACACGAGAAAATTACCGGATATAATGAGCTCAACAAGTTCAATCTAGATTTATTCAATTTTTGTCAGTATTACAACAACTTCAATCCCTGCCCATCTAGTGGAAGATTATATTGGACAATGAATTGCGGCGGTGCTTGGAGAGGCAGTCAGCTGTCAGCTGTGAATTAATGAATCGGTTTGCTCTCTTTCTCTTACCCTCTCTCACTCCCCATCGCGCCATCACTCTCTCTCGCTCACTCTCTCTCACTCTTTTTCTCTCTCTCTCTGTTTGTCTCTCTCAGCTGTGATTAATGATTTTAGGCTTTGCAGGGTGGCTTATTAAAAACTGCCAGGTTATTTATAGTTCTCAACGCTGGGATTGCCTTCATTGGACAGAGACCGAGCATGCTTGCTCAGAATGGCTAAAACAACACACACCAAGAACGACGAGATTTCTGCCACATCTAGCCTATTGAAGGAAATAGAGTCTCATTCAACAATTATTATTATCATATTTTTGTAAGTTTCTAAAAATTGATTGAGTTTGTTTGAAAAAAGTGTATACTATACCAATTTCAATTTCAATTTTTTTATATTAATGAATAATAAGACGAAGTTCTCACAACCGCATTTATTAGAAAAATAGAGAGATACTAGTTTTGGATGTTACATCACTTTTTTTTATTATTGCTGATGATGCTCACATGAGTCCGAACTTGTGCGTGGGTAATGAGGTGAATGATAACACATATATATGCCAGACTGAGGAGAGGGATTCGAACCCACGACCGCTGAAACGACAGCAAGTTGAAGTTGTGACGCCCCAACCAACTGCGCTAAGCGGCCCATTATCAGTCTCAAACTAAAACTAAAGTACAGAGTAGCTTAATATGTACTAAACTAGTTTGAGATTGATAATGAGATCAACCGAGACTAGTATCTCACTATTTTGTTCATTTATAAATGTGGTTGTGACAACTTCGTCTTTTTTTCATTAGGGATATCTTCCACAATATCAC
This sequence comes from Conomelus anceps, assembly GCA_948455865.1. Classification (NCBI taxonomy): domain Eukaryota; kingdom Metazoa; phylum Arthropoda; class Insecta; order Hemiptera; family Delphacidae; genus Conomelus; species Conomelus anceps. The sequence goes on from OX418221.1 coordinate 52,117,347, forward strand.
CTTCACAACTACGAATCAAATCTTTTTATATTGATGAAAGAGTGCAGGTACCGTTGTGTATTCAGCAAAGTAGAAAACAATAAATAAACAATTCAAAACTTGACTAGTAGTACTTGACATAAAGACCCGTATTTATGAACGTTACTTATCAAAGATTGACTTGGATAAGTCAGATTTAGCGGCAATAAGACTTACTTACACTAACAGGTTCCAGCCAGCAAGCAGCTGTAACCCTAAAAGCCAACCCAGCTCCCACAACAAAGATCTGACTCCTGATAAATAATTTAACAACTCTAATTTACACTAATATAAGAATTCACATGACGTAAATGTTGCAGGCACAACTGGGTCAGCTTATAACCTCACTTTTCAGCTAGTAAACTCACCTAGAATAAGTAATGCTTACACTAAAGTTCGTATTTATGAACCTAACTTAAAGATAATCTTAACTTATAAGTCAAGTTGTGCTTATAATTGGTGTCTCAAATCCGTTCTTAGCCAAGCTAGGTACAGAGCTGACTTGAAGCCGTTCTTAGATTGTTTTGTTGCATCATATTTTGATTTCATTTTTTAGTATAGCATCGGCTCATAATAATAAAATCATCATATTCAATTTTTGCACAATTGCAATGTAATTCACTGTAAATTCGACTTATTGAAATTATTTCTACTTATTTTATATAGCCTAAATCTAGTTCTAACCTATACATTTTTTGGCACTAAAAAAGAATTCTCTTTCTACGAGATAGAATGGATGAAGTTCTTAGATCTGCTGGCAGGTAGCGTTCACTGCACTGCCTCAAATGATAACATTTTTCAAATTCGGAAAACAGAAAATAATAATTTGAAAGATGTTTGCATGGTAATAATTATGTAACAGTAACTATAAATAATGATAATAGGAAGTATTAAACTTAGTTCAACATCAAATATTTACATGCAGTGCAATATCTTTATCTTTTCATGCATGTTATTTTATGTTTATCAGTACCTTATAATCTTATAATACGACACAATTTTAGGTTAGCTTGTGACCACATTCAATGTAATAGAGCCTTTACAAGTCAAACTTAGATCAACTTAAGTCACGTTCATGAATACGGGCCTAAGAGTTTTACAAAACGTCACAATACATTACAGTAAACCGATTCGAACAAATCGAGGGACCTGACATAAAAATCATCATAAACCGACAAAAAATTGGAATTTTTTCAAAAAAATTCACTGGAGTTGAAAATTGTTGGCAAGAAAAAATAATTTGAAATTATTTGTGGATGGTAATGGATATCGAATTAGTTCTAGCTAGGACTAGCTCTCAAATACAGTGAATATTTTCGGTATACGAAAATATTTCGTATTTTCCGTTATACAATAGTAACAAATAGAAATAATGCGAAAATTCGATGGATTTTGTCTAAAAACTCTTACCACTGCCGGTGATCGAACACGGGCCCTTCTCTTTCGCAGAGAATGCTCTTGAAAGTTACTATTGTCAACGGTATTCGTACATAGAAAATCTTTAGCGCATTTGATAAAGCTAAATTAGGCTGTAATAGGCTGTAAATGATTGTAATATCCTTGGATTATTTCCACTATTAATTAAATGATTTGGACTCAAGTTGAATTAAAGTAATTGAAATAGTTCTGGGCTCATAACCTGATTTTGAAATTCTATTATATTTAGCTGAGCTATTTACTTAGCTTAGCTATTTAGCTATTTACTATTTAGCTTAGTTATTTGTGTGGTTTCTTACACTATGATTTCCCCATTTTTACTCATTATAAAGGATTTCTTGTGTTTCAATAGGTTTATAACAATGTGACAAGTCATGGTAATCCTGGATACCAACCTCCACAAGTTGAGCACTCTCACAAGTTGATTTGAAGAGGAAAATGAGATTCACAAAGAATGCAGCTGTAAAAATGTGTCAGAAGATGAAGCCAAAATCAAACATCTTCCACATTAGGGATCAGTTAATAGTGAGCACTATATCCAGGAGGAACAACCTGATCGGCTAGCAATCTAGGAAGTTGTGAAGACAGAGCCAATCGTGATTTAGAACTCTCTAGTGTTCGAGTGATGTCAGAACTCGAGCAGTGTGTTCACGTCGTAGGCTCGAACGTGACGTTTCAAGGCTGATCTGCCCCGCTTTGTCCGTGTGTCACGTCGCACTAACACAAAGTGAGAAATTCCGCCACTGTGGGGACTTCTGCAGCAGCTGGATTGAGATGTCGGGGGCCTTGATTATATTTTCTTGTCTTTGGGGAGGGCTTTAGCTTACTTTGGGTTTCCCGAAACTGAGAGACGATGGTCTCTCCATCTCCTTTCACACGCATCATTCTTCAGTTCACTAGACTTGGAAAGTGAGGAAAGAGGGAATTGTTGAAGAGGAAACTCTCAGGTACATAGTACAGCCTCCACATAGTAAAATAGCGGTGAGAATATCAATTTTAACTAATCTCTAGAAAGCGAAAAATTGAGAATATACAGTATATTATTATTTTCAACGTCTATTTACAGATAAATTGGTTTTATTTTCAATTAAATTTTCATTTCATTTCTACATAATTAAGCTTATATTTTATATTTTCCTAGAATCAATTAATACAAGAAAATTTAAAATTATAAAACAGTACTCCTGAATGTTTGTGAAGGTTACATATGTTTACTCTAGCTCTCATATGATCTTAGGGCCGTATTTATGAATGTTCCTTCGGTGTTCCTTCTCTTGACTCGAGGGACTCTTGAAATGTGAAGTATTTATATAGGCATTTCACAAGTTCATCGAGTCAAGAGAGACTGAAGGAATTTTCATAAACCTAAGTATTTTTTATGACTGTCTTGTGTAATTGTTTTATTCTATTATTAATGCGAAGTAGGTTTGTTTGATTTATTCAGCAGTTTACTTGTACATTAAAAATGATATTAATCTACTCAGAAATTGGTTCACCAATAATTGCTTAATAATGAGTCCAAAAACCCAAGCTTTAATGTTTAATTTAGTTGTCAGAAATAGGATAGACTTGACACTCAAGTACCACAAAACAACTTGTTTGATGCAGAATAATTGTAGTTGCCCTGATATAAATATAGTAGATAATATTAAGTACTTGGGATTATTTGTAGATAACAGATTGAGTTGGAAGATCCATGTGAACTATATAAAGAACAAAATTTTGAGTTATACTAGGTTTTTCTTCCCAATCAAACCTTTCTGTGATGCTGATTTACTCATCAGAAAATTGTATTTTGCTTTAATAAATTCCAAGCTAGAATATGCTCTAACTTTATGGGGTGGAACTTATAATTCTACGTTGAATACAGTTATCATTCAGCAAAAACATTTTGTGCGAATAATAAACAACAGTCGAAGGACTGAGCATGCCTTACCTATTTTTAGAAAACTTAACATATTGCCTCTAAAGCAGTGGTTTGCGGACCCCTGGGGGTCTGCAAGCCATGCCAGAGGGGCCCGCAAGATATAATTAGAAATTGGAATAGAAATAATATTGGTACAGAAACAGATTTTCAATAATTATAACTGTGCACTGATGGACGCACTTTTTATTTCCACAAATAAATCATGACTTTTATAATATTACTGTTTACTTATTTTTCACATGTTTTGAACAACAATAATAAAGACAAAATTGAACAGAAATTTTAAGATCCACATTTTTTCTCAAAATATCAACCTCATTCCTAAAACTAAAATAATTTAAAATAAAAACTATTTTCAGGTACTTGGTACTGTATGTAATATGGCAAGGCACCAACCATGGATTAGTATTACATTAGCTTAGCGGCTAAGTT
>OX418221.1:52121360-52138860 GCA_948455865.1 Conomelus anceps
CCATGTTATGGGGAGCATCGTAGACCTACTATTTTAGGTGGGTTCCGAACCACCGGTTAAAAGATAATAAAGCTTATAAAATCGATTATTCTGAATTTTAAGTCGTTATATTGTGTACCTAATAAATATAACATTTGAATATTTTGATATTGTGCAGAAGTAATAAGTTATCTGATATAATATGATGGAAAATGTTTTCTACGTCTGTATAAAATTAAATTATGGTGATTAAAAGTAAATTCGTATGGCTTTTCGTGGTGGGAAGACCCTTACGGGGTAGTTTACCCCAGTGGGTGGGGTGGTAGTAGAATTGCACCCACAGTATCCCTGCTTGTCGTAAGAGGCGACTAAAAGGGCAACTGTCCGTTGACCTCATTATCCTAGAAACCTATCCTTTATCCTGCTCTTCATCCCAGCCCCTCCCTCCGCCCTTTCCTCTATCTAACGGTGCCTGAAGGACACCAGGCGACCTCCTGCAGTATGTAGCCTTGCCCGGGCATGCGGGGCTCTGTCCGGGTTGACTCCACTTCCCTAGCTGCTCGTGGGAACCACATGAATTTCCAAATACGAACCAGAACCAAACCTCAAGGTAACTCCAGAAGTTGCCTTGCCCTCAAACCTATCAGGTTTCCACCCCATCAGGGCAGGTTCCTCGATTTGAATCAACAGTCAAGGACAATGCCCAGGGTCCTTCAGATCAATTTACATCACAGTAAAGCAGCCTCGGCTGCTTTCTGCCAGTTCTTCCTCAAGAGAGGGATTTGACCTAGCAAAAGGCTGCTAGCAGACACAAGCTCCTACTTCACCAACTGGCTGGTGAGGCTGGGTAGAGGTCAGGTCAAGCAGTTGATTGCTCTGATAACTGGACATGGCCACTTCAGGAAACATCTCCACACAATTGGACTCAGAAATGAAAGTCAGATGTGTAGGCTTTGCAATCAGTCTGAAGAGACTGCCAAGCACATCATACTGGATTGCGAGAGACTCGGGGCAAGGAGAAGGGCTCTGTTTGGCTGCAAACAACCAGGTGATGAATGGGACGTTAGCATAGGGAAAAAACTCCTGGATCTTGTAAAGGGCACAGAGTATTGGTTTGCCCAACTAACGTACTAGGGACACACAATAAGCTTTGGTTGACGTGTGAGGATCTTTGAATCTTTGGATCTTTGAATCCGTCCCTTCATAACATAACATAACATACGGGTTAGTTCCACCTCGCCGCTTTTTTTAACGACTGCTTTTCTTTTATGCAACCGGGACCGACGGCTTAATGTGTCCTCCGAAACACGGGAGTGGCTCGAGAAAAATATCTTGTACTCAACTGGGATCGAACCCAGGACCTTTGGCTTATCAGACCAGCGATAAGCCAACTCAGCTACGCCGACTCCAATTATGGTGATGATGAGTTATTGAAGCACGGTCACCCATCCAAGGGCAGTCTTGAGCGGTCGTGACTGAACATCACGATCACAAGAACACTAAGAACACTGCGTGGCCAATAAAAATGATAAGTAGCGGTAGTGTAACCGATTTTCCTATAACCTGACTGTGAGCAAAAATCAAACAGTGAAACTGGCAAGTAAACAAAAAATCAAAATATCAATGCAAAAAACAGTTCTAAACATCTCAAAGCATTTTAACATCGCGATTGTAAATAATCGATTATCAGTTATTTACTTTACCAATTAAATGATTTTTATCGGTAATTGATAAAAAGCTGTATGAGCTCCTACGATATTTTTTTAAAGACCAGAACACATTACAATGAGTTTAGTATTTCGTCCTCCACTATTTCAACGCGCATCAATTTATTGAGAGCCATTTTGCACTTATTTATTGCTGTAGTTTCACAAAACTTCGACTGATTTTATTTGAAAAGTTGTGGTGGCAGCCGTAAAGTACTAAGCACTGCCACTAACGAGACTGATGCGTTTCAATATGCAATCTTACGACCAGACTCCGATTTCTCCCATCTCATTATCGGATCTCTCCAGAGAAATGATCGTTCCAAATGATTTTTCCAAGGTTTGTCCTCTCAATATCATCCGATGTCGTGACCTTCCACAAGGCCAACTTTGAGTTTGTGGCTAATTTAATGGGGAGCTCAAAATGTCGATGTGTTTGGGTGTGGGAATTGCTAATGACTTTCCAATACAAGCATTAAAAAGCTTTTCGTCAATATTAAACAATCTTGATTGACGTTTGTGGTAGTGATTACGTCTCATACTCGACGTAATTCAAACGTAATTGCCAACCGTGACTAATTGAAATTTTCTCCGAAATAAAGAGTGTCACTACAATATTGCACTCAGAACTATACTTCAATTGCTACTGAAGAAAGAGCTATTGTAATGTGTACCAAGCTACCAGACTGACAGAAGAATAATTATGTTAGAAAATATTTAAATTATTGCAATTATCAACAAACTAAAAACTACTAAATTATAAGAAAGACCTATTGTAATGTGCACTAAATCACTGAAAAAAATGTGAGGAGAATTTAAATTACTACTGGAAAATCAATGTTGTAATAATTGTAATTTGAGAACGACTAACAAAATTGAAACTAACTCTGTTTTAAATTAGTATTAAATAAATTTGGGCCTACAAGAGAAAGATGAAAAGTGACTTGAATAATGTTGCTAATGTGTTTTTAAGGGAGCTTGTACAGTGCAGCATAAATAATTAGTACTCTATGGTGATTATTGCGAATTTATTGGATGCAAAATTGTAAAATAGTGTATGACAGATTAGAGCAGCGTGAATATCACCATTCCACAGCATGTGTTTGATTTTGCGGTGGTGATTATAATCGGGTAGATGATTATGCATGGTGATTCATTGGAATGTTATAAATAAATAAATCAATAATAATCGGTTATCAAATAAAATCAAACTTGCCAATAAATACAGTAATACGAATAAAAATAATTAGACGCTCCACTGTGCAACCATCATAAGGCGTGTAGATAATACCCTTAACAAAAGTGGTTCTACATATTATTGGATTTTTGGAATTAGTTGGGTCTAGCTTTTGGAATGGAATATTGAAAAATGCATCAATTTTTTTCGGAGGATGAAACCCACATAGATCTGAGACCTGTGCGTGGGTTATGAATATTGGATGTTGATGATTGATGAGTTGGACCTACAGTTTTAGGTGGGTTCCGAACCACCGGGGAGTGATTTCACAGCAGGAAAAGTCTTTTTTGCTGGTCAATCCAATCGGTCACCCTTACAAAGAGCGCTCAGGAGTTTCGTAGCTTATCTCTGATTGAACAGATACCTGCTACGGCACTCGGATATCACTTCCACTTACTGACTCTGTTCGCCATTCTAAATCACTATTTCGCTAAAACTACGCAAAAGTAGTTGAAATTTGGTACGCATATCCAAAAATATGAAACAAATTAAACATTCGTCATAAACGTGGCGATGGAAATTGATTAACTATCTCTATGGCTGTATTCATGACAAAAGTGTTGATCAACGAACTAATCCTTTTTTAAAGATTTTGTATAATTTTACCCCAAAGAGTCTAGTGGATGGAGCCTCCTGGTTAGACGGTTAAGGCGAGCGAAGTGAGTCTGCCGGCTGGTAATAGATATAAAAGTTCAAAACAAAACCTTCTTGTCTACAAGATCTTCAGCTGATGAAAGCAAACTTGGACTTCAATTAAGTACCCGACCATGTAATGCTGACTACCCAGACTAATATAATGCTACAGCATTTTTCAAGCGAAAGATCGTGAACTGTACTATCATTAAGACCACAAGAATGCTCAAGGAATTCTTTGGTGTATCTTGCAGAACTAAACGAACGGCTGTAACGTTTCTTTTATTGGAACTTCTTTCAGCGACAATAATGTATGAGTAAAATGTCTGGAACAGGGAATTCCGCCTCAAATTGAAATGTAAAAGCTCTTCCTTCCCGTTGCCGCCGACGACCGAAATGAGGACGTGGTGATTACTGCGAGGCGAAAGAGGAAGAGAGAGTGAGATAGTGAGAAAAAGAAGGAGTGGGAATGCGAGTAGAAATTCGAGAGATGAGCGAGTAGAAGATTAGGTTCGCACAGTAGGAAGTGTGGGGAGTACACAAAATCTCCTTAAATAAGTAATGAAGACTTCACAGCATGGAGAAGAATAGGAATGGCTCTGTAGTCGTATTTCGCAGCAACCAGCTCAGTGAAGCTTGGATAAGCTCCTTCCCAGCATTCTGCATTGTTGCGAATTCGTGTCAATAAATCATGATGTTAGTAGATATGTGGGTGGGAGTAGGACAGAGTATATCTCCTATATGTGGAATGTGTATCCTATTGTGCCACAGTTGCAGGGGTATACATCCATGGAAACAACTTCCGTAATGAACATAAAGTTTGAGAAGATTTAGTTAGGAAAGCAAATAGACTATTAATTGGTTCAATTAGATTGATAGAAGTCAATATTCTTGCTTTTATCAGAATACAAGCAGGCCATTTCGGCTACAGTTCCGTATGTAGTCCAGTGAAATAATCGGCTAGTCATTTAGCCGTTTAACCATTTAGCTGTTTAACCGACTAGCCAGGGGCTGCAAAGCGCGCTTTGCTAAATAAATTTCAGCTTAAACTGTTCAGCTTAAATTGGAGAAACGTCATATATTGATATGTATAACGTCATATATAAAAATCATATTGGAGAAACTAGGCATATTTATGAGCATTTTTTAAACCTAGATGTACAGTAGAAACAACTAATCTGGGCGCACGGCCGTTTGTAGCCATGACGAGGGGAGTTTTATCGCTCATTTCTAAAAACATGTGGCCCATGCGACGCTGCAGATGTCTTCAAGGTTAACTAGTCAACTTTTACGGGACGGCTAGTAGTGAAACCAGAGCCATGCGCCCAGACTAATTGTTTCTACTGTACTGGGCGGAGCTTCTTCACGATTGGCTAGTTTTAGGCTTCTCTGTAACTGTGAAATGATTGGTCAATGAGTATGGAGGAGGGGCCAATGGGCGTTGCTAGCTCCTGATTGGGTCAAGTTGATTTTTCAATGTCAGAGTTAAAATAAATGAGTGAATCATACAAAGTTAGTTTTTAAGAACGCTCAGAAGCTAAGAATGGTCATTCAATTGTAGAGAAATGAAACTAAGGTCAGTTGCACGAAAGAAAATTAAATTCAACCTACAAAAGATGACATCATCTTACGGAGCTCAATAGGGAAGTCGTTGCACTGTCACCGTCAAATGACATCATCTTACAGTGGTCAAATTTAATATTCTTTCTTGCAACTGGCTTTTAATTCATGAATTATATTTTCAGTTCCCAAGTGATAGCCCATTTATAATTCATTATAACTTTTATTAAATGTAATAATAATAATAATAATAATAATAATAATAATAATAATAATAATAATAATAATAATAATAATAATAATAATAATAATAATAATAATAATAATAATAATAATAATAATAATAATAAATCATTTTATCTGTACACGGAAAACCATACAAATGAGATTGAGTTGATGAGACACATACACAGTTTACATAAGCTTCACATACAATGACTGAATAAATCTATAGAATTTTAACAAATTTATTAAATGTATAAGAGTTTACCTTTTTCTATGTTAAAAGAGGAATAAAATAAAATAAATTAAATTTAAATACAAATATGTAAATTGGAGACTTTGGTCGAAATCCGTTATGTGCCCACAATTCTTGAATTTGTTCCTATTGACTTTTAACTGTACAAAACAGTGTTTTTTTGGTGACAGTGATTTTTTAAATAAAACGGGAACATTTAAAGACATCCAAGTTGATATTGTTGTCGCTCGTATCTGTCCGGAGAGATAACGGTCGGCCAAGCTCCTGACCAGTCTCAACTATAAGAATAACGATACACTTTTATTCAGTTACTCGGTACTGTCGTTTTTAAAAGATGGATTTGCCCTTAAATATACAGTATTTGAATTGTACTAGCTATGTAAGTGTAAAATGAAATGTGTTTCTTTTTTACAAAACGGTAAATGTTTTACCGAAAGATAAGCTATGCTATAACGGTCATGAAATGACTCTTACGGTCGGTTTGACGAAAGCCAATTAAATTTAATCCCTGTGGAATGACGCCATTCTACGGAAATTGAACTTAATTGAGAGAATTTAGTTGCACAAAAGAACAACTATAAGCGATAACGCCGATCAGGTTAACCGGCGTAAAATATATTTAACCGCCCGATCACCGATGATTAAATCTCACTAATACCCGTTAAGTTACATTTTATAGGTAATGTTTATTGTACCAGAACCTGGAGCTGCAAATGAGGTCGTAGGTGTTAAAAACCTTTCAAAATGAATAAAATCTATTAAGAATATAATAATATTGAGATAGATGATTAATGATTCAAAAATTCACAATGAAATGATTCTAATTCTTTTTTTCTCAACTTCAGAATCAGCTGTTGATCAAATTACAGTGTAGCCAGATTGTGCCCGTTCGGTTAGCGAAAATTAACTAATGGATTTTTGTGCGCAACATAAACCTGTTACACTTACAACGGTTAGTTAACTGACATTAAACTCCTTATTTAATTGGCTTACGTGCAACCGGCCGTCAGTGACACTGTGAATCGTGGCCACCTGAGTAGTCATTCAAATTTATGTGTTTTTTTTCGTGAAATTCATATAGGTGTGATTAAAAACCTTCTCTATTTTTTTTCATTATTTAGCATCTACAGTTTGTATCAACTGTTTACAAAAGCGTATATGGAACAATAGAGTTGTGGGCTCATAATGGATTTTGACCGAGACTTTAAATAGAATTTAAATCTTATTAAATTCACTGTAACTTAGTACCTTTGCCCAATTACAAAAGTCCGGACGTTTCCAAATTAAAAGCCCACCAAAATTTACATCTGAGTGAATCTTTATTCGAGACAAACTAACTTTCACAGATAGTCATCGTGATTTAGCTGGAAAAAAATTGTTTTGGGGGTTGGTCTCAATAAGTGTCTGATTATTCTGTAAAAACGAGACTTATTCTCAGGGTTGTTCTTTTAATCATATTACAATAGTTTTTACCAGAATCATCAAATCTCTATTGTCACAACAGGTGCACATCCGTGATAACTCCCATACAATGACTTAACTCCATCATCTTTGTTATCACTTACCTGGTGGTTCGGAGCCCCATTAAAGATTGTAGATTTTTGATATAATATGGCTCGCATGGACTTAAAATTTAGGACAATATATAACTCTCTTTTATAAAAAATTAAAATTACTCTATAAGTAACTGCTATCCGTAGAGAATGTTTCCAATATTTCTTTAGTTGCTGTATTGCTATATTACTGTGTTTTCTATTTATGTGTTATGATATAAAATGTCATACCTAACGAACATGAGTTTCGTATTGTTCTACTTTTTTTGTTACAATGCTATATTTCTTAGCTTACTACAGTTAATGAAAAATAAGACGAAATTGTCACAACCACATTTATTAAAACTTCGAGAAACTAGTTTCGGTTGTTACACCATAATCAATCTCAAACTCTCAATCAAATAGAGTTTGATTAGATTGATAATGGTGTAACAACCGAAACTAGTTTCTCGAAGTTTTAATAAATGTGGTTGTGACAATTTCGTCTTATTTTTCATTATGGATACCTTCCACAATATTACCTTCGCCATTACTAAGAAAATATTACAATTAATTAAGCTATGCATAGATTTTTAGTTTTATGGTACATAAATTTTGTATTGACCTTTTATGTATTCTGATGAGGGCTCGTTCCTCTTTCACAGGCTATTGCCCATACGATGAACTATTTCTCCACATTTATGATGTGTTTTGTTATTGCAATGGTTTTATGAAGAAAATAACTAAATTTCAATTTCAATAATATGGCTCAAACGATATTTTGAATCGAATACGAATATCACTTAGTAATCAATATTTTGAGAATATAAATAATCTAATATTTTGGGATAGATTTACGGTGTTCTAAAATTTGAAGTTCTTTTAGCATGTGAAACTTAGTAGTATAGTATTGAAGATAAAGTTAGTTTGTTTATTCACATAAACAAGCATCAGAAGCTCGTGAAGTGTGAAGGATAAGCTCTGTGAAAGATAAGCTACTTATGAAGTGCTGTTGAAAAGTTCCATTGATGAAATATATGGGTAAATCAGATAAATATGTACTGTTTAATCTTGGATGAATATGCATATTATCATGATAATCGTCGTATTATACCTGTTCTTTTGTGACAAATGTCTAAAGCAGCTTGAAGTTGCTTCGAGAAGCTCAGAAATTCTGTCCTTCAGAACTTAGCTCCAGATTTGCATTGTGCCTAATCCCTGCTTTGTTCTACATTCCATTTTCAATGAAAAACGAATTTTTCCGCTAAGAAGGAAACTTTCTCTATTCGGAGGAAAAGTTTTCACTTTTTCTTCTCATCCGCAATTTGCTCTCATTCTCTTCGTTATCATCTTCGCTTCCTTTGTTCTGTGCGTAGCTCGAGATAAATTCGCTAGAATGTAGGATAGAATAAAATTACCTACTAATTAAAGCTATTGAACATCGCCTCTGTCTAAAGATTTGAATAGGGAAGCTGGTCGGTCGCCTCGCTGAACCTCAGTCTTATCATCGCCATCAGCGGTCTTCTTCTTCTTTTCTTCTCCTTCTGTGTCGTAATGCAAAACTTCGTTACTATCATGATAGTTTCAATCAAAGTAATTCCACATCTTCTCTATGGAATAATGTCCGACGGCTGGGCGCTCATAAGTGTAAGCATAAGAATATTCACATAAACCTTCCACTTGATCAACTCAATGACTACTTTGTTAAGCCCATAAATCAAATGAACCCAATCAGTAATGTTGAGATTGCACGAAATCAGTTTATAAATCAGTTTCAGCATACCCTTCCCAAAGACTCTTTCTATTTCTCCTATGTTACTCCTGCAGATATATCTTACATTATATTAAATACAAATAAAAATTCCAAGGGAGTTGATAACATCCCTATCTTGTTTTACAAAAAGTTACTTCCTATACTACTTCCTACAATCACTCACCTGTTCAACTGTTCCCTGCAGTCGGGCATCTTTCCTGATCTGTGGAAATGCGCATTGGTCAAGCCCATTCCTAAAGTAAAAAATGCATCTAATCCTTGTGATTTTCGACCAATTAATATGCTCTGTTCTATTTCCAAAGCCCATGAACGGATAGTACATAAGCAGGTCATAGGATATTTGTCTCATTGCAACTTTTTTGCCAAATTCCAATCAGGATTCAGACCGAACTTCAGCACCTGTACTGCTCTCATCAAGATGACAGATGATTTTCGAGCTGCCATGGATAGGAAATTGGCTACACTATTGGTACAGTTCGACTTCAGCAAAGCTTTCGACAGTGTTAGCCATCCTATACTTATAAATAAATTGAAAAAACAGTGCAACTTCTCTGATTCAGCAATTGCATGGTTCTCCTCTTATTTGACTGGTCGCTACCAAGCTGTTTTGGGGAGCTCTAATGATATTTCTTCCTGGCGTCTGGTCAACCATGGTGTACCTCAAGGTTCTGTGTTGGGGCCACTACTTTTCTCCATTTATATTAATAATGTCCCTATGATCTTCTCCTCATCCTCTTACCACTTATTTGCTGATGACCTTATCATATATTCCCATTTCCCTATCCATCAGTTTTCACACTCCATAGATAAAGTTAATAGTGATATCACAAAGCTGGTTGAATGGTCTCATGCTCATAGATTAACACTGAACCCTACCAAAACTAAGAGTATTGTCATTGGCTACCCCAGGCTGGTCAATCAATTGGATTTTGGAAATTCACCTCCAGTGGTCATTAATGGCACTTGTATCGCTTTCAGTCCTAGTGTTAGAATTCTTGGTGTATTAATTGATTGCTCCTTAAGTTGGCGTGAGCAGACCACACATGTCTGTAATAAGGTTTTTGGTGGTATGCATCAGCTGAAGAGAGTAAGAAGATTTCTACCTAAAGCCGTTAGGGTGACTTTGGTAAATGCCCTAATTTTACCTTTTTTAGATTACTGCAGCATTGCATACAATGACCTTTCAAATGAGTTGAATGGGCGTCTGCAGCGTTCTCTAAATTATGCAGTACGTTTTATATTTGAGGCAAGACGTGATTCACATATAACGCCATTTTTTATTGAGCTGGGTTGGCTTAAATTGAATAAGCGAAGGCAGTACTTCATTCTGTGCCTTGTTTTTAAAATTCTAGTTTTGAATGAAGGACCTAGCTATCTGTCTGAATCCTTTACACTACTGGTGAATGTTTACTCTGGCCGTGATACTAGATCGCATCAATTTACTCTACAAATTCCAATTCACCGTACAGCAATTTTCAACCAATCATTTGTAGTTTCGGCAGCCAGACTGTGGAATTCACTTCCGGAGCATATGGTTCTCTCTGCATCACTCAGTATATTCAAGAGGCGAATATTTAGATACCTGCTTGACAGTCCCTAGCTACACAATTGAGTAGTGACACGGTTATTGATTGTGTGTGAGGTGTGTGTGTGTGTGTGTGTGTGTGTGTGCGTTTGCACATAAGCTGTTATCAGATCCGTCATATGTTTACACACCCACACTATTAGATCCGATGCGGTACTTGATCCGAGACCCCAGATCTAGTATCGCCAGAGCATCATTTTCGAGTTCTCCAGCTTTTTCTGGTCAAGAATCGATAGTAAATATCTCGATCTGAGGTGGAGCCGATAAAGCTTGATTTTGACAAAGTGTGCGTGTGTATGAGCTTCCAAGATTGTCCACCACGTCGCGCTTCAACGCCGAGCCACGATCTGTGTGTTCATAGGTTTGGATTCTTGGATCTAACAATCACCGTGGACTGCAAGTCGAGTGTGTATTCACTCTCCCCTCTCTCTTTGCCAAACATTCCTTCCTCTTTCCCACTTCCTGCTTCATTAGCAATTATTCGTTCGTTACTACAATCTTCGACACCAGCTCTGAGACTGAGACTGGAGAATTTCGCTGGCCGGCTGGCTCGGCCATTTCTCAATCTGTATAACTGATTTGTCACCTATTCTGACAGCGCCGGAGAAAGTACATTCGCTGCCACTAATGTTAAATCAATTTGACGCCCCCGCGACCTATGAATTATTTTTCCTAAATGGATAATATTCTGTATAATAGTTTGAAAAAAAGTTTCGAACATACCACAGAGCAACCAGTTAAAAATTGATACAACATTTATTTAGAGTTTTAAAAATCTGATTGAATGAACTGAACTGAAAAAAATGGAAACCCAGAAACAAGTCAACAGTATTATTGGTTTCAAGAGTGTAATATTCTAATCCATAGTCTATATTCATCAGAATCTGAATCTACTAATTACTAAGTTATTGTACTTCCAACTAAATGATTAAATAATGTTGAGGTTCTAATTTTTTATTAGTTGACAATCTTCAACTATTTATAATTATAATAAATTCAATCCCAATACATATCTTTTGTAATTATTGCATCAGCTACGAACCGGCTAACTTGGGACAGTTTAAAAACTTCACACCTTCATCCATTAACTCTGTGTGTTCATTCTTTAATTCTATTCTAAAAACAGTAGAAGTATTCGGGATTCTCGCTTTCCTCGAATCAACCTCCAGGACCCCCAATTGGATAAGTAAAGAGATATCTAAAAGCAAGCACGCTTCGCTCATCTCTTTATCCAAATCCAAAGTTTCCACACTCTAGAAGACCGGAAAGTTTAGTGCGTATTTCAATAGAAATTCTAACCATATTTTCAAACAATTATTCTTTAATGATTTGAAACAAAATCACTGATTCGATTTTGCTTTTTTATAGATTAGGCTGGGTCTATTATTTCTCAAATTTTGAATTTCTAATGGGTTGTACTCCGAGTTTAAATGTGATACATCATTTCCAAGCTCTGCCGTTTTACCGCTCTCCGCTAATACATTATACAGTATATAATATATTATGTATTATATATAATAGATATATCGGTATATTATAGGCAACAATACAGACCTATTGTCTATCAAATATTCAAGTTTCTTATACAGTCGTAATCTGCATAGGCCAGTATCTACAGTATGAGTAAGTAAAAATCATAATATTTAAATAGGAATTAGGCTGGTGAAGCTTCTCTTTAGAAGTGAAATGCATCACTCCAGTATCTCCAGTATAAGTGAGTAAAAATCATAATTTATTTAGAAATCAGGCTGATGAAGCTTCTCTTTAGAAGTGAAATGTATCCCTCCAGTATCTCCAATACAAGTGAGTGAAAATCATAATTTAAATAGAAATCAGACTGATGATGCTTCTCTTTAGAAGTGAAATGCATCCATCCATTTCCATGCTATGCCGTTTTACCGCTCTCCGCTGATACATTATACATAATATATAATTATTTATTATAATATCGGTATATTATAGGCTATAATACAAAATACAGACCTATTGTCTATCAAATATTCAAGTTTCTTATACAGTTGTAATCTGCATAGGCCTAAATTGACGGTCAATTTGATATGACTTTGTTGTCGTATATGTTGTTTAATAATGCAGTTTTGGCGTTCGAAACATTTGAATGCAATACTCTTGCTTGGGGACATTATCGGATAAGGAAAGAATTGAATAAGAGAGGTGAGGATATAATGAAATGGCAGTGAAAAAGGTCATTATTGGAGTCAGATTGCAAAATTGCTCTTGAAAAATGAGAGAAATGGCTAGCTTATAATATTAATGATGATATTAAATCACAACAAAATTAAACAGATGCCATTTAGAACGGCTAGAGGAGCTACATTAGAAATAAGAGACGGCACAATAGAATCTGTAAATGACATAAAAGTGCTCGGTGTGGTGAACTTTCCTCGAGACCTCATCTAGAATATTTAAAAAACAAACTTAATTCAGTAGTCTTTGTCCTTAGAAACTTAAAAACTATATTCGACTCAAGAACTCTTAAGGACGTTCATTTTACACTGTTCCATTCTCTTCTTGATATGGCATTGTTTTTTAGGGCAATTCATGTCAAGTGATTGAGATATTTCGAACTCAAAAGTGGGTATAACGAGTAATGGTAGGGGAATCAATTCGCACAAGTTGTAGACCATATTTTGAGAAATTAAGGATTCTCCCACTTCCAAGCCTGTATATTTTTGAAGCCATCTGCTTTATTGAGAAAATATCAATAATTCATCAAATTCACTTTACCCATTCATAAATTTAATTCTAATAAATACTTGTATAAAACTATACTGTTTTTGAGCCTCGAATCAAGTTCCCAGCATCGAAAATCCCAGTGTTCCCATGATGAAATAATTAGGACTACACAAAATGAATGGATTTGAGCTTTTCTAGGCATGAGTCTAAAATCTCTTAAAAAACGATTTTAGAGGGACTGTTTATCAAAATCTGATGTAAAATGTAAAGGAATGTATGTGCTAGGATAAGTTGATTGATGAGTTGTAAGAAAATAGCAGAGTAATAGCAATTACATTGAATGCTTCGTCTTTGGCAATATGTAATTAATATTTACAGGTTATTTCAAAATGGGTGGTTTAAATCGGCTATGGTATTACACCACCTAGATACCTAGATGCAGGCACAAACAGGTTAGGTTTGCTCATAGAATTTTGTATCTATGGTTGAAATTACAAATGTTTTTATTTATTTCCTAATTTTTGTGTTAAATAATGATCTTAATTGTAATATTTATATAATTTTTTGTATTTCATCTCCTCTTTATATAAAATAGGCGAACATGTTTTTTTGTGATGACAACTCCTCCGTGGTTTCTCGACCGATTTTGTTCGTTCACGTCTCATTTAAGACCTCATCGAGTAGACGTTTGATAAGGTCTTACATTTTGAAAAACGTTATAGTGGACATGAGGAATGAACGATCAAAGTTTCAGTTTTTGCCATTGCTTCAACATAGGGATCGGTGAGCTGAAAATTTTCACATTTCAACTTATGATTTGATGATCAGCTGTTTTGAAACAAAAAGTCTATTTTTCATTGTTCATTCAGAGAGAGTGGGTGGGAGGATAGGATAAAGAGGAAGAGAGAGAGGAAAGAGAGAGAAAAGAAGAAGAAGGGGAAGAAGAAAGAGAAGGAAGAGGAGAAGATGAAGAAGACGAAGGAGAAGAAGAAAGAGGAGAAAAAGAAAAAGAAGAAGTGGAAGAAGCAGAAGAAAAAGAAGAAAAAGAAGAAGAAGAAGAAGAAAAAGTAGAGGAAGAGGAAGAAGAAAAAGAAGAAGAAGAAGAAGAGGAAGAGAAGAAGAAGAAGAAGAAGAAGAGGAAGAAGAAGAAGAAAAAGAAGAAGAAGAAAAAGAAGAAGTGGAAGAAGCAGAAGAAAAAGAAGAAGAGGAAGAAGAAGTGGAAGAAAAAGAAGAAGAAGAAGAGGAAGAAGAAAAAGAAGAAGAGGAAGAAGAAAAATAATAAGAAGAAGAGGAAGAGAAGAAGAAGAAGAAGAAGAAAAAGAGGAAGAAGAAGAAGAAGAAGAAGAAGAAGAAGAAGAAAAAGAAAAAGGAGAAAAGAAGAAGAAAAAGAAAAAGAAGAAGTGGAAGAAACAGAAGAAAAAGAAGAAGAGGAAGGAGAAGAAAAAGAAGATTAAGAAGTGGAAAAAGAAGATGAAGAAGAAAAAGAAAAAGGAGAAAAAGAAGAGGAAGAAGAAAAAGGAGAAAAAGAAGAGGAAGAAGAAAAAGGAGAAAAAGAAGAAGTGGAAGAAGGAAAGAAGAAGAAGAAGAAGAAGAAGAAGAAAAAGAAGAAGAGGAAGAAAAAGAAGAATAGGGAACGAAAAAGAAGAAAAAGAAGATTAAGAAGAAGAAGAAAAGACGAAGAAAAAGAAGATGGAGAAGAAGAAAAAGATGAAGTAGAAGAAGTTGTGAAAAAGAAGGAGGAGGAGAAGAAGAAGAATTAAAAAATTTCTTTAGCAAAGGTGTGTTAAGAAAATTTTATATTCATCAGCTGATAAAGAATTGAAAAATGAAATTTTTGCCAGCACAGGTATGTTAAAAAAATATTATATTGATCGGCTGTTCAATAATACTGCAAAATATATTTTTTATTCAGATAGCCAGCCATGTGATACTTTTTCATTGTTGACTGGGCTTTGGAATGTATCGTTCAGTATGTAGAAAATCTACATTTGGAATGCATTTTACAAAGTTTAATAAAGTCGCACATTCGTGCGACCCGGGATAACCTAGTTTGTAATAAATGTCTGTTTGTAGAGCAACTTTTTTAATTGCAGTTTCCATTGAAACTCTTTATTATCTATAAAATAAGTCCTATAATAAATTTCAACCAATTTCAATCCCTTTCGCAATGTAAGTTCTCCAATATAACAATGTCATCACAATATTAAGATGAGTAAAATACAGTACCTATATGGAACAATCGCAAAAGTCTTCTATAAAGAAAAATTTGTTTCCTTCTTTTGACACAATCGGAGTGTGAGAGAGTGTGAGAGAGTGAGTGAGCGCGAGAGCGGAAATATAATGTGGGTGTGGTATGTGCAAACCAGAAGATAGGATTGATAGTGCTGTATTTTTCTGATTGTCTTTGGTGCCAACGTTGACATCTGCAAACTATATAGCTATGACATCCAAAACAATTATCGCTCAGAATGCATAGTGTTGAGAAGAAAGTTGAGATGTTGAGTGAGACAGCGAAGGTATTGGAGAGTGAGGGAGCACGATAGGGGGGAGGGAGCAATGAGCTAAGTTGTACAAAAAAGGAAAAAAAAGAGGAAGAGTGGCAACTGATGAAGAGGAAGAGTGGCAACACCGCAAGAATTGCATATGTGTGAGTGGAAGTGTTTGCACACCCGCGTTAGAAAACCTGACTCCAGAATAACGCTTGGAGTCAAAGAAAACTTTGGGGCAACGTAGCTACCAGCGGTTTAATTTGGATTTACAATAATCTCTATATTACTAGAAGAGATATCCGAGATTTCAATGACATATTTTGTATTTCAATCGGGAATATAATTTTTCTGTAATTAAGGTTTCAAAAAATGAAAACATTGAAAAATGAAATATCTCATTCAAAAACAATACTTTGTTACATTGATCCTGAGATTTCCATTAAAAATTACATCGTTGAGATGTGATAATAGCAGAATCTCTGTTGGGTCACTAACTTCATAAATAAATACAAAAGGGAATTCCCTTGCAAAAGGGAATTTTCCTCTCTCTCAATAACCTTTGCTCTTTTTTCTGTACATTCTTCATCTTTGTCCTGTGAGTGTGTTGTAACGTCACTGGCTCATTTTTCCCACATTAGGGATATTAATCAAGAAAGTTTGTATGGTTGATAGGCTTGAATTATTCTACAAAGTTTTTGAAATATTGATGATGACGACAGACGCCAGTGTGTCCAGCACTAGTACATAATTATGTACTAGATCTAGTACATTTCCCCACCATCTAGTACACTAGTACATTTGAGGTAAAATCTAGTACATGTTTTAATCATGCCGATATTTGGAAAATAAATACAATATAAATTTGACACAAACTTTCCCTCTCAAAAAAAAAAAAAATCAACTTGATTGCTGATTAACTGACTTGATAAAAATAAGGTTTTTTGACAATTAAAACTGACAAAAAGAACCTTTGGTACAATAACTAATTGTGCTAATAGCAATAATAAATTCAGAAAATTACTAGAAATAATGCATAATTGAAATTGAGGTTATTAAAATTACAAGTTGAATGACAAGGATTAGGCATCCAAGGAAATTAGTTGAATAATATTCAAGATATGCAATGAGTAATGCGGTTTTACAATACAAATGAATATACTGGAAATTCAATGGAAGTAACTGAAGTGAAAATTCATTGAAATTCAACTCATTAAACAATCAAAGTATGGTATGAATAAATATGGCAGTAATAACAGTCTTACAGTCGTTTGCACGTAGGAAAATTAAATTTAACCACTGTAATATGACGTCATTTGACGGAGCCAGCGCAACGACTTCCCTATTGAGCTCTGTAAGATGACGTCATCTTATGGTGCTTAAATTTAATTTTCTTACATGCAACTTACATATACTTTATACTTTACAGTTTGCAATGGTTTGGAGTTCCATAGTTTTTTGTAATCAGTATTGTCTCCCACAGACATAACTAGGATAATCTCAAGGGTTTGGGGAATGTGGAATAACCCTGAAAGGGTCTGAGGTTTCCACCCACGAAATTTTTTAGAATAGAAGCCTCAAAAATGAATTTTATAACAATTTCCTAACTTATAGACAGCATCCTGTAAGAGTAGAAGCTTTACACGCATAATAATATTTGTATTTTACCTGTTTTATCCATCATTTTCCCTAATATATTCACTATAAATGGAGGAAGTTATTCAATTATTCAGTTACTCGTGATTGGATTGGTGTTTTTCATTGAGGCTCTGCTCAAATTTATCTAATTATGTAGGCTTCTTTTAAAAAAATATTGACTTTCAGAAAAAATAATGA